>OX463241.1:28674849-28864849 GCA_949820135.1 Sylvilagus floridanus | reverse complement strand
CCTCTTCCTTTTGGAGTTTCTCTGGGTTCTATCCTAGGCCCTCTTCTCACTTTGTTGTTCTGCCTGTGTGACCTCATCCTCATCTGTTGGGTCAGTTCCCATCTGTCCACATATGCAGTGGATACCCGTGTCGGTGTATCCTCAGCTCAGATGGATTCTCTTTACCCCCGACCTGTATTGCTGACTGCATCATGGGTGGCTTTTCTTGGATGAATTACAGCCCTGTCAAATTCAAGAGGTTCAACATAATTAATCAGCATAAAGGCCTGCTTCTTTGTATTTCTGTATCCTTTATCTCAGGAAGTATGGGGTACACTGTTAGCCCCTTCCTCTCTCCCCCTGCCCTTTATCACTTCAGTTAGCAAGCCGCCTCTATTTGGCTGACTACATACCTCTGAAATCCCTCTACTTCTTATCTTAATTGCTTCCACCTTAAATCATGCTACCATAATTTTGTAGCCGCGTTAATGTGACATCATTTTGACTGGGCTACCCTTGTCATCTTCAGTCTACATACTGCTGTTGCAGCTTTCAGACGTACAGATTTGATGACCTCATTCTCCTGTTGTATCAGTGCCCTCAGGTAATCTGACAGCTTTTAAGGTCATCTATTACTTGGTAAGCTTTTTCATGGATATCAACTAATGTATGAGGCTTTCAAATCTCTTATTCTTGCCTCTATACCTTAGCATAATGTTCTTTCTTAGAGTTCACCCCACCTCTAACTTCTGCCTCCTTTGCACTCTTCCTCATCCTCCAAAACCCAGCTGAAACACCATTTTCTGAAGCCAGCGGTTTCCTGATCCCCCTTGCATCCAAGGTAGACATTCCTTCATTGTAGCAGGCACTTCCATATCCCGGCATTTGTCAGGTTGATTACAACTGCTCTTCCCTCGTCTGTACCTCCCACTGGTCTCACAGTTCTGAGAGAGGACTGTGTTTGCTTTATTTCATGGAGACGAAATACATACTTTCTGGTGTATAGATGATAGGCTCTCAATAAATATTAGCTAAATTAATAAATAAAAATGAGCAGGAAGAGAAGACGTTTTAAGACTAGGGGAAAAGAACAAGAAGTAGGAAAGGAATAGGTTAGGAGATACTAAAATTGACTTTATTTTAGGATATATGATATTTTAGATCCCTAAGATTGAGATAAAAAACTGACGTGTGAATGTAGACAGAATCACTAAATAATGAATACTGATGCGTGACAGGATAGAGAAGAAGGTAGCCAGATTCCAGAGTAGACCTAGAAGAATGGGTAGGAACCTATGAGAAGACAGATGAGAGTAAGGGTTAGGGGATGGGAATACGAGCCTGCTCGACTCAGATCTCAGCCGTCAGAGATAGGTGCCGTGGTGACCAGCCTGATGAAGGCAGTCTTGTGGTAAAGGAGAAGAATGCGGTCCCTCTAAGCTTGAATTCTTTCAGATTGAAGTGCAGTTGCCTGCCCCTAGAAGTCAGGACTGCATCCCGTGAAACGTGTCATTCAGTGAGTTTTGTCATATGAACTTCATAGGGTATACGTAGACAAAAGTAGATGGTATGCACCCCCTCAATGGGCTTCTCCATGCACTCGGGCAACACAGATGGCAGCTGGTGGGGGTAATGTGGGATACTCTTGGCCAATAAACATTTTCAGTAAGAAGTATACTGTAACAATACCAAGTGTAGTATGGTAGACACACCAACCAAATAAATCTTATTTACTCTATGGTATTAGAAATTGGTATAAAATTTTACTAGGTTGGCAAGCATGGAGAGAAAAGTAATTACTGAGATTTTTCAGTTACTAATCTAAAGAGTATTTGTTGGAAAAATACTTAAAAATGCTTCCTTTCAATTTTCATATTGAACACGTAGAGCCTTTGTAAAAAGGAAAAGCTGTCAGTCTGACAAAAATTAAGTGTACATCATCTTTGTGGAGTGAAGGAACAGATGGATGCGTGAGTACATGTGCAGACAGAGGAGCTTAAGGACAAAGTCTGCACTGGACTCACAGCTTTTAACATTCTGGAGGTGAGTTTACCACCTCCTTTAAAAGTGTGAAAAAGGAGATCAAACGTTAAATGTAGAAGACATCAAAAATCAAATAACCCACTTTTAATATTTTATTAGCCCTACTGATATTTTGCTGTGTATCTTCCTGGACAGTTTTTATTTCTCTGCATTGATGAATTATCCTACCCACAAGTTTCACGTAATTTTTGTGTTTTGCCTTTAAACCTGCTGTTTTCAGTTAACTGTAGTGAATCTCCACTAAATTTCATGCCCTTAGATCTGCTATAGGAGTTTGTGAGCTCTGGCCCAGCAGCCAAATCCAGCAGTGCGGAAATCATGGGCTAAGAATGGTTGTGACATAATTAAAGGTTTGTGAAAACAAGTGATGTCACACGATCTGCTACAAAGTCTAAAATACGCACTCTCTGGGCCATTACTGTGAAAGTTTGTTGATCCCTGATCTACATCATCCTTTTTAGTGAATGCATGATATCTCATCGTATCAATACATAGTCCATTTTCAGAACTGACAGTGTGGCCTACGGAGTGTCCAAGAACACTGAATTAACGAATGTGGACCCATTGTTCCTCTGGGGAATACAGAACCTCTGCAATGTTTGTGTAGACTTGCCAATACATAGTCTCGATTTAAGTGCCTTTCTATTAAAAGACACCTTATTTAACATATCATTGATTCATGAAAATCGAACTCAGGGCCAGCAGGCATTGTAAGTCATTTCTGGCCAAAGTTTATATGATGCCTGTACTTATCCAAGTTGTTGCTTAGTCTTGTACTTCGGAGCACGATGTAGCATTTGAGCACTGTGTGCCAGCTGTTTTAAACAAAGTCACCAACAACAAGCACAGGACTAAAAAAATATGGTTGTAAATATTATCAGGAAAAGAACATGGGTTTACAGTTTACCTCATTTGGAAACAGGCATACATGAGTGGACTCAAGTCTCTCACTATGCTGTGCTTATCTACGCATGGCCAGAAAAAGTACTGTTGATTTGGGGAGTACAAATACATTTTAGCATCTGCAGATAATTACAATCAACTCGGCCAGCTTATTTGGTCATTAAGTAGGTTTGAAAAGTAGAGTCATAGTACATTATAACTTTGCTCACTCACTGAATGTTACATGTGTAGTTTAGGTGGGCATTTTCAGTAGTTTTTAAAAGCCAGACTCCAGAGTCTGCCTTCAGAACAGTTGAGTTGATGCTGTGAGGCAAAGCCAGCAGGTCATCTGCCTTAGTAACTGTGGGCTGGAAATATAACAAAACCTCGGAGATTCGAGATGAACATTAAAGAACTGGAAGCAGGGTAACTGTCTTAAGCTACCCCTAGTTTTTAAACTACTTTTTTTTTTTTTTTTGGCAAAGTAGTGAACCAGAGAGGGAGAGACAGATGTGTTCATTTCCCAGAAGTCTTCAACAGGCAGGGATGGGTCCACCCAGAATCCTGGGTCTCAACCTGGGTCTCCCACATGGGTGGCAGGGACCCAGGTACTTCAGCTGTCACATGCTGCCTCCTCAGTACACCCTGGTTGGTACCAAGAATCAGACGGAGAGCTTGGACTTGAACTTACACACTCTAGTATGGGATGCAGACATCCCACGTGGGATCTTAACTGCTGCACCAAACTCAGGGCCCTAGCCCAGACCGGAAATACAGCAGTGGGCAGGAATTCAGAGAGCCTCGCTGGGGCACAGTGATGGAAAGCTCGTACTAGAGTGTGTATTTCAAAGAATCAGAATCATTCTGGAAAGGCATACTGGGCACAGGCTGTGGAGAGCTGCTTTGGCTACCTGAACAAATCTGGACTTTGTCATCCACATGGGAGCATGTTTGATAGATCTGTTACCTGCCTCAAACTATCAAAGTTATTTCACACTGGTATCTATTCCTTGGTGTTGAGTTTGGTCTAAATTGGTACAGTAGAAATAACAACTTCCCGTTCTTTTGAAAATGTTGATTATTTTCATCTTATTGGAAAAGTGGAGAGACAGAAGATAGTGATTTTCCATCCCCAGGTTCACTTGCCAAATGTCCAAAACAGGCAAGGGTGGGCCAAACTGAAGCCAGGAGGCTGGAACTCCATCTGACTAAGTACTTGAGCCGCCACTGCTCTCCTCATGGGTGCACATTAACAAGAAGTGATATCGGAAGTGGAGGAACCAGGACACACATGATGGGATGTGGGCCACCAAAGCAGTGTCTTAACCACTGTGCCGAGTGCACATTCTTGATTGGGAGAAGGGCGTGGCCTTTTAGGCTGAAAGTCTTTAAGGTTATTTATTTATAGAGTTAGAGTGATAAAGGGAGAAAGAGGAGAGAGATCCTTCATCCACTCTTCAATTCCTCAAATTCCAGAGCCAGGAGCTTCACCCGGGTATCCCACGTGGGTGCAGGGGCCCAAGCATTTGGGCCATCCTCTGCTGCTTTCCCAGGCACACTAGCAGGAAGCTGGACCAGAAGCAGAACAGCCAGGACTTAAACTGGTGCCCCTATGGGATGCTGGAGCAATAGGCAGCAGTTTAACCAGCTTGTGCCACAGTGCCGGCCCAGGCTGAATTTCTTTAGTAGTGATTAACACCTAAGTTAGGGGCTGCACTGTAATGTAGTGGGTAAGGATGCTGCCTGCAGTGCAGCATCCCATGTGGGTGCTGGTTCGAGTCCCAGCCACTCCACTTCCAATCCAGCTCTCTGCTATTGCCTGAGAAAGCAGTGGAGAATGGCCCATGTGCTTGGGCCCCTGTAGCCACATGGGGGATATCTCTCTCTGTCTCTCTCTCTCTCTCTGCCTATATGTAGCCCTGCCTTTCAAATGAATAAATAAATCTGTTTAAAAAAAAACCCTCACAGCTGTTGGTAACCTCTAGTTCTATGCCTGCAATAAAATTAATTTTCCAAAATACAACCATTTATGCACTTGAATTGATACTAGAAATGGTTCATTTAAATAGGATTCATGTGTTAGGAAGGATTTAATTCTTTAATAGTATCATACCTTGTAAAAATAATGGACCTAAAAGTTGAGGCAGAGAAGTAATGGTACTGGCTTAAGGCTTAAGGTACAAGTTTTCAGGTCTGTCTCTTTTTTTTTTTTTTTTGTAAAAACTGTAAACTTTTTTTAAAAAAATAGAAGTGGGGGGATGCTAGTATAACTGAAGCTATAAAAATGAAATATTGTATCCACCTGTATAATGTAAGAAAATTTTGAAACTCCATCTTTTTTATTTTTTGACAGGCAGAGTTAGACAGTGAGATAGAGACAGAGAGAGAGAAAGGTCTTCCTTTTCCATTGGTTCACCCCCCAAGTGGTTACAATGGCCGGTGCGCTGCGCCGATCCAAAGCCAGGAGTCAGGTGCTTCCTCCTGGTCTCCCATGTGGGTGCAGGGCCCAAGGACCTGAGCCATCCTCCACTGCACTCCTGGGCCACAGCAGAGAGCTGGACTGGAAGAGGGAGTAACCAGGTCAGAATCCGGCACCCCAACCGGGACTAGAACCTGGGGTGCAGGTGCCGCAGGTGGAGGATTAGCCTAGTGAGCTACAGCGCTGGTCAAAACTCAGTCTTTACTTTGATTTTGGTAAGATAATTTTAAGAAATGTAAGATAATTGCAAAATATTTTTTGTGTATGGAGATTTGACATTTTCTGTATTAAATGTTTTACTGACTTGTAGCTTCCAACATTCAGGAAAAGATTTCCCTTACAGTGCTTTTTATTAAAACCTTTAATGTAAATTTATTTTAAAATTTACTGTAAATTTATTAAAATATTTACTGTAAAACACTATGCACACAAAAGTTATCCTCTTTCTTATACTTTGCTAATAATAAAACTCAATTTTAAATACCCTTGTTAAAAAAAAATTCTTTTTGCCGAGCCATCTTGAACTATAAAAGAATCTTATTTTTCTGATTCTAATTGCTTTTTGCAGTCTGTTACTCCTTCTCCTAAATTGAACAGCTGCTTGCTGTGTTTCTAGTTGTTTTTGTTTGTAACTTATTTTAAATATTTAGAGGTAAAGAGAGTGACAGGGAGACAGATGGAGTAAGTTCCCAGCTGGGGTGCTCCCCATATGCTTGTAATGGTCAGGGCTGGGCGAGGCTCAGGGGCAGAGCCAGGTACTCAGTCCAGGCCTTCCATGTGCGCAGGAAGAACGCGTTTACATGAGGCATCCCCGGCTACTGGAGCCAGGAGGTGAACCCAGGCACTCTGATGTGGCTGTCTTAACCACTAGGCCAAATCCTTATGTCCCTTTTAGAGTTTTCAAAACTGCCAGCATCTGAGGAGACATGTAGTCATTTCCATTTTAGCCACAACTGAGATCTGAAAACTGTTTTGGTAATGGTCTTTTGTCTTATAACCCAGAGATTATCCAAACTTGGGAAACATTGCCTAGATCTGCAGTTTTCGAAATATATATATATGTGTATATACATGACAAATATATATATGACACATACATAGAGAATATATATACACACACACGTAGGATATATGTATCCTCTGTGTATGTGTCAAATTACTTTAATAATAAAAGAAAAATATATGCCAAGCAAGTGCAAAATGATGCTGACTTCATTAAATCACTGGATAGAAACTTATTTTCCTCCTCCAACCTGACCCGCTCTGCTTCTGAAGACCCCCGTGTCTGAACTGACGGTTTTCAGTCTGGAAGGCCCTGTGCTAGAACAGAATAGGAGGCTGTGCCATGTTTTAAATGGCAGATCTGCAAGTCTAAGAAAACAGAGCAGCAGTGGAACACTAAACATTGCAGCTGTCTCGCGTAATCAAGTGGATATCCATTTGCTTGCTAATTATGTAAACTTTGCAGGAGTTTACTTTGATAACCTGAATTGAGGGTTCTGACAGAAGACAAGGTATGCCCGACAATAGCCTAGAGTGGTCTACTTCATTTAGGATCCAGATACAGCTGTTGTCTAGTGGTGCGACTTAGGCTCAGAAAGGTTAAGTTTCTTCATTCTTAAATGGGACTACTAATGATGTGTTACCTCATAAGGTTTTTGTAGGATTAGAATGAGGAAATATTTTGCCAGTGCCGCGGCTCAATAGGCTGCCTTGCGGCGCCGGCACACCGGGTTCTAGGCCCGGTCGGGGCGCTGGATTCTGTCCCGGTTGCCCCTCTTCCAGGCCAGCTCTCTGCTGTGACCAGGGAGGGCAGTGGAGGATGGCCCAAGTGCTTGGGCCCTGTACCCCAAGGGAGACCAGGAGAAGCACCTGGCTCCTGCCATTGGATCAGCGCGGTGTGCCGGCCACAGCGGCCATTGGAGGGTGAACCAACGGCAAAGGAAGACCTTTCTCTCTGTTTGTCTCTCTCACTGTCCACTCTGCCTGTCAAAAAAAAAAAAAGAATGAGGAAATATTTTAACATAGTACTTAAACTATGTGCTACATACCAGTCTTAGTACATAATTAGTATTTGTTACCTTTTTTTTAATTTTGATATTGTTTGCTTCACTTATGTGCTAACAAGACCTAGTGAAATAAAGTTTAAGAACCAATATGTTATAGAAAAGCAAAGTTTAATATAGGTTTGGAAGACTATGCTGGTCACCCATTTTCACGGTACTTAAATTAGTTCTTTTAAAGCTTCGATTCCCAAACTAGATGTAGGAAAACAAAGCAACTTGAAGACTGTTGCCTATTATACAGCCATATGGGAACTTAAAATTCTACAGAAAGAAAATGCTGGTTATGCTGCTTTGTAAGAAAAAAAAAAAAAAGTTTTACTAATCAACTATTTATCAATTAACCTGAAAAAACTGAGTGAATGGCATTTTAGATTTAAAAAATACTTTCTATAATATGGGCTTATTTAATTTCCTACCCGTGGAAGAACACAGACATGGCAATCATGTGAGATCTTAGTCAGGGGGCGTCCACTCCCTCATCTCTACATGGGATAGTCATACTTGCTGGGGAATGCTGTAACTTGCTCATTGTGCTGCTCTGATACCTGTCACTTCACCTTCCCTTCCCTAGCACAATTTCTGACTGAAATGTGCTTCTTGGGACTAGGACTCCATTAGTCATTGGGAACCTAGATTGGGCAGCATTTTCTAGTATTCCTTCAGTATTTTTGTTTGTTTTCTTCTGTTAGCTTTTTGTTTAATTTTTACTGATTTGAGAGCCAGAGAGAAGACAACAGAGCTCCCATTCAAGTTGTTCACTTTTTAAATTCTCAAAATGGCTGGGCTTGGGCCAAGCTGAAGTGAGTACCTAATCCAGATCTCCCAAGTGGGTGGAGAAAACCCAAATACTTGAGCCATTACCTGCTGCCTCCCAGGGTGTGGGTTAACAAAAGCCAGAGTCAGGAGTTGAGCTGAAACTCAGGTGAACCACCCACCCCCGTCTTGTTGCCGGCTGCCCCGCCCCACGTGTATGGTGGACCTCTGTGTGCACACTTTGCTCTCTGCCTTGCCCTCCCTGCTCTGCTTAGCTTGCCGGCTCTTTTATTTTATTTTACTTTATTTTATTTATTTTTTTTGACAGGCAGAGTGGACAGTGAGAGAGACAGAGAGAAAGGTCTTCCTTTTTGCCATTGGTTCACCCTCCGATGGCCGCCGTGGCTGGCGCGCTGTGGCCGGCGCACCGCGCTCATCTGATGGCAGGAGCCAGGTGCTTCTCCTGGTCTCCCTTGGGGTGCAGGGCCCAAGCACTTGGGCCATTCTCCACTGCCCTCCCTGGTCACAGCAGAGAGCTGGCCTGGAAGAGAGGCAACCGGGACAGAATCCAGCGCCCCGACCGGGCCTAGAACCTGGTGTGCCGGCGCCGCAAGGCGGAGGATTAGCCTGTTGAGCCACGGTGCCGGCCAGCCTGCCGGCTGTTAACACCCTGTGCTCCAGGAAGGCTTCCCTGACACTGCACAAGTGAAGATCCTTCTGTAATCCCCGTGGCAGCATGAATCACAGTATACCACAACTGCCCAGTTCATTGTGTCTCCTACAAAAAGCCATGGAAGTCTATCTTCCTTGTTGGAATTAGGATCTCCAGTACACAGCACATTCTCAGAGCTCCTGATGAAGAGTGTAAATATTTTTCCTTGTATCCTTGTGAATGTATCTAAAAATTTTTAGGCATCTCATCCACTTGGTTTTTGCTGCCACTGTATTGAATTGCTATGAAGGCTCTTTTCTCTTAAAAGCTGATTCATTACATATGTGTCATGTAAATGGGCAGAGCTGTAGTGGAGTACAGTGATGCAGAACCTCAGCTGGAGTCCTGGATTCTAGTTCCCACAAAGCTACCACTTTGGTGGCCCTGAACCTCTGAGCTTCAGTGTCTTTATTTAAAGAGATGTTGTGAGGATTAAAACAATCAGAATTCTTGTAGAGCACTTGGCACAGTGCCTGCTGCGCAGTAAGTGAGAGCATCAATTGTTTGTAGTATTATCATTAAAAATTGACAGACAAATCAGGTAACCAAAAAAAAAAAAAGAAGAACTTGTGAAACTCGAACTACATTTCTAGATTTTTTTTCTGTGAAACACCTGCATAGTACATTTCTGTAACCCACGCTATTGGCCTGGCTATCCTGAATTCCTGTTACAGGTCTGAGGGACCAATCTGTCATTTTGAATATGGCTTCAAGGGAACCACTTATGATTCAAGAATTGCATCACCGTGGACAAGCATCAAAGAGATGTGAGCTAGGGCATCATACTATAAAATTCTATTGATGTCAAGCTGTTAGCAAAATTGAAGGCATTTGCATATAGTAGGTTTTTAATTAAACAGTTCTGAATCCAGCCACAACTTAGTCAAAATAGGTATTTTCTTTTCCAGTGACACTCCAGGGGCTCACCATCCATCTGAAAGAAAGGCTCTGTGTGTGCTCATAAGGAAGAACTGATGGTTTACTGGCTGAGCCATCTTCAGTGTTTATATTTCATATCTGGTACTCAAACACTGGGTAAAGAATGAATGTACATTTTAAAATCAGTATCCTGTTTGGAGAGATAATTAGCCCTCCCTCTGTAGGAAGGGCACAGCTTTAGGTGCTTTGGATCCTTCTCATTTCCATGTAAATTTTATCAGCTTGTTGGTGTCTCCATCTACAGACATAAAAGGCCTGCTGGGTTTGTTTGATAATGCCTTAAATTATCAATTTCAGAAAAAGAGACATAACTGTATTCAGTTGAATCCTTTTTCTTTGAGCAGTGTTTTCTGCTTGTTCCCGTAGAGCTTGTGCACATCTTTTGACCCCAATTTTTGTATATGTATAAATTTTAAAATTTCATTTTCCAATTGTTTGCAGAAAATAGGATTTATTTTAGTATGTTTTTGTGTTTTATGTGTTAACCATGCTAAATTCCTCCATGAGTCCTAATTTCTTTATAGCCACTATTTCTTCATGTATCTCTCCTCTTCATGTTTTTGTCCTCTCCATTCTCCTTGCTCTCTCCCCCGAGATTTCATTTGTGTGCCTATAAGGCCCTATGATCTGGCGTCTCTGGTCGCTGAGGTACTGCAACATTCTCTATGAATGTTTTTTCTCTGTTCTACAGCAAGTATAAATCCCATTGATACTGAAAATGTAACAGGTTACTTAACCCTCCAGTTCTCTGTAAGATAATTCTGTCCTTGATTGTGCTGGGATTCTTAGGTTCAGAGTACATATGTTTTAAGGTACAGAGAAACTTTGAATCTTCACCTGGAAAAAGGATGATGGACAGGATTGAAAAGAAGGACACCTTGTATAAGAAAAATCCATCTTAGAGAACTCCAGGTCGACATGAGTGCAGAGGCCTAAGGACTTTGGCCATATTGTGCTGTTTTCCCATGTACATTAAGAGAGCTGCACCAGGGGCTGGTGCTGTGGCACAGCGGATTAAAGCCCTGGCTAGAAGCACCAGCATTCCATAGGGGTGCCAGTTCGAGACCTGGCTGCTCCACTTCCGATCCAGCTCTCTGCTATTGCCTGGGAAAGCAGTAGAAGATGGCCCAAGTCCTTGGGCCACTGCACCCATATGGGAGGCCCGGAGGAAGCTCCCGGCTTTGGATCAGCACAGCTCCAGCCATTGCGGCCATCTGGGGAGTGAACCAGCGGATGGAAGGCCTCTCTCTCTGCCTCTACCTCTCTCTGTAACTCTCTTTCAAATAAATAGATCTGGATGAGAAGTGAAGCAGCCAGGACTCAAACCTGTACCCGAATGCGATGCTGGCATTGCATGTGGCCACAACTTACAACTTTCAATTCTGATTTCTCCCACACTTCCTAAAGTGCCCTTGTAGACTCACACAGTAGTTTGAACTGCCAGCTAGACTGTCAGCAAGGAGCCACTCATGTTTACCACTGTGTGTTTCTCTAGGTCACTATTTCTCAGTCGTTAGGTTTAGAGTTTATGCTACATTTCAGAAATAAAAACTTTTCCTTAATATTATTTTACCTCTATTTAGCACTGTGAAAAACAAAAAAATTTTCAAATGGAATGCCTCTCAGATATGACTTAAGACCTTTTGTCCCTTTGTTGGCTCACTAGAACCAGAGGTAAAGTTCCTCCTCAGACTGAAGAGTGCAGCTGTTACTCACCAACTTCCATTATAATTTTAAAATATTTTCCTTTTTTTTTTTTTTTTAAGAAAGGTTGATGGATTTGAGAGAGTGACAGAAGTGTCATTGCTCATATCGGATACTAGCTATGCTTCAACCCCAGCCCTATCCATAGTTTAAAACAGAACAGAAATATCTACCACTTGGCTTTTCCTTTTGGATTCCTGTTTTACCATTAATTTGTAGCATATATAGGTGACAACTCTAAACATTATTGATAAATGATTCTTACATAATACTGATAGTCAAAAAGCGTTCAGAAGATTAAAACAGTATCTTCAAAAGGTTCAAGGAAAACACACATTACTCATGAACCTTTGGCAGCATGGTTAGTGGGGACAGTCAGCACATACGCTTGTTATCTGCAATCAGGTTATCGTAAGATAGTCTGGATGCTTGAGTGTTCATTTTGATCTGGTTTCTGTCCAGTTGCTGCACTTGGTCCAGCTCCCCTGCTAACGTGCCTGGAAAGGCAGCAGAGGATGGCTCATGTTCTACGTGGGTGTCTGCCATCCATGTGAGAGACCAGGAAGGAGCTCCTCGCTGCTGGTTTCAGCTTTGCTTAACCTTGCTGTGGGCATTTGAGTGAAGGAACCAACAGAGGGAAGATCTATCTTTCTCTTTTTCTATGTAACTATTTGAAGTAAATAATAATACTTTTTTTAAAAATTTTATTGGTTCCTTTTTTGTGCCTGTCACTCCTAGGTCCCTAGCCATCCCCAATTGTCCATGTAACTTGGACAACTCTTCTGAGATCTGGTTCTTGCAAGTGATCTTGTTGGAAGTAACACGTCTAAAAATTACTTCGGTAATACTTAAAATTTATTTTCAGAAATTCCGTTTGCCGTGGAGCTTGGCGATGGCAGTGTGTAATCCACAGTAGTGGTCCTTAGGTTCTGCTTCCTGTTCACAGAAATATAACTACTTACATGAGCACACAGGTGCCAGTCACTGTCTCATAACTGACAGACATGTTTTTCACGTCTTCAGGAAGAGATACAGTTTACTTAATGATAACTTTATGAAAATAGAAATCTTGAAAGAGCTTTAAAATATAAGCTATTTGAGAGACTATTTTACTTCTTTTATTAATTAGGAAAGAGTCATAGAGAAAGAGGGAGAAACACAGAAAGATCTTCCATCTGCTGGTTTACTCCCCAAATGGTCACAATGGCCAGGGATGGGCCAGGCTGAAGCTAAGAGCTTTGTCGGGGTCTTCCACATGGGAGACAGGGTCTCAAAGCACTTGGGCCATGTGCTGCTGCTTCTCCCAGGCCATTAGCAGGGAGCTGGATCAGAAGTGGAGGAGCTGGGACACAAACCTTTGATTACAAACTCTTTTCAATTTGAGATATCCAGAACTGCATACTTCCCGTTACAACAGTAGCTAGCATTAACCCTTTCTCAAAAAAGTGTTGCCTGTAGCCTTTGAAATTTTTTGCATTATGCAGAACATCCCAGAAACTGTGAAGCAAAAACCGTTTTAGAAGACACACAAGTAATTATTTAGAAGACACACTACAGTAATTATTAATAATTTGGACTGGAAAAACAAATCCTAAACTTCCTATTGCTAAATTTGCAGACATGAAAGAATAAAACTTGTATTGCTTATCACCATTACAAATTACTGAGAAAATGGTATGTGGCTAAAATATGAAAAGTTACAGTCATCATACAGTGCTCCTGTACATTATTTCTCAGTGTTTATACTGGTATTTAGATATGTGACTTAAAAGGGGAGCTTAGCAGAATGCAAGAAATTGATTTTTTTCTTAGAATAATTCACATATTTTTTAAAAAATGGCAAGGGCCAGTGAGGTGGCACAGAGGATTAAAGCTGCGGCCTGCAGTGCTGGCATCCCATATGGGTGCCAGTTTGAGTCCTGGCTGCTCTTCTTCCGATCCAGCTCTCTGTTGTGGCCTGGCAAGTCCTTGGGCCCCTACACCATGTGGGAGACCCAGAAGAAGCTCCTGGCTCCCGATCAGCTCAGCTCTGGCCATTGTGGTCATTTCAGGAGTGAACCAGTGGACTCAAGACCTTTCTCTCTATGTGTGTACTGCTGTGTGTAACTTTGTCTTTCAAATAAATAAAACTAAATATTGAAAAAATGCAGTCACCCCTTGAATTTCTCTGCAAAATAAATGGGTATTAGTAAAATACTAATTTGTTACCTACAATAACTATTAACTAGGATATCATGTAAGCTTAATTTCAGTGAAATAGAGGAATTCTAACATCCTGTAGTTACATTGTTTTATTATTTTTAAGTTGTCATTTACTTCTTGACAGAGAAAGGGAGAGGAGTGGGGGAGGGAATGTAAGAGCAGGTTTTCATATTGGTAGCGGAGTTCCCAAATGCCTACAAGGCCTGAGCTGGGCTAGAGCTGAAGATAGGAACTCAAAATAGGTTTTCCATGTGGTTAGCAGCAAGCCAATTAGTTGAATCATCCCCACTGCCACCCAGGGTCTAC
This sequence comes from Sylvilagus floridanus, assembly GCA_949820135.1. Taxonomy (NCBI): domain Eukaryota; kingdom Metazoa; phylum Chordata; class Mammalia; order Lagomorpha; family Leporidae; genus Sylvilagus; species Sylvilagus floridanus. Next base: position 28,850,784 of record OX463241.1, on the reverse strand, counting down.
ACTGGTAGGGAGCTAGAGTTAAAGCTAACATTCAAACCCACAGACTAGGATGTGGGTCTGGGGCATCTTAACTTAATCATCAGATAGCCAGAAGTTTCATATCAGTATGCCAGAAATAACAGAATCTTGCGTTCAAACAGAGTTTGCCTCTTGATAGATGTAGTATACAGTATCGTGGGAAAAGCTCTTCAGTATATTTGAGTCTTAGTTTCTGCATCTGTTAACTAGAATTAGTGACAACTGCCTTCAGGATGGTAATGAGGATAATGAGAAATTCCCAGAATATGAAAACGAAATAAATGTTAGCTGTTGTCTAGAGTCCAAGTTGAATATATAAATTATCTGCACTTGATGGTACAGAAGCAAAGACAGTGATCATTGTGTTCATTGCCAAGCACTCAGAGTTAAGACAAATTCCATTCCACTTAATATCCTTGAGGAACAGCAACTGATTGTGTTCAGTCTTGACTCTTGGATACATGTGTTAATACCTGTGTGGCAAAATGGAAAGGTGCTGCATAAACCATTTGATAGTTGTCTCAAAGAAAAGCCTATGTAGTAAAACTTTAAATTTGTGAGTTGAACAAGTTATGTTGCTTCATGTAATATCATGAGTCAGAATATAGCTTACATGCCTGAGTATTGGACCAAAGTTTTCTCAGAGATGAAGAAAGTGAACTTGTCACTCTAATGAAAACAACCAATCGTTTTTGTCGCCAGTTGATAAAACATGGCTTACAAGTGAACCAAAAACCCCAGAATTTTGGGAGATTTGTATCAGCCCCTGTCAACATCATAAATATCACCTTTTTATACTGTATATTTTCCAAGTAAATACTGCATGATTATAAAAACTTGGATCAGTGAAAGGTTCATTAAAGTGCAAGACAGATGAGTGGATTTTGATAACTAACTTATATCACCAAAAGCTCAGTGATATGGTATTAGATTCCACATTGTTACGTCTGAATTCCACAGTTTAGTTTTTTAAATGGTGTAACAGTGTGGAATCTAATACCATATCATATTATAATCTTTTGGTAATACATCTGAATTCCGCAGTTTAGTTTTTTAAATGGTGTCTTACCAAAAGATTATAGTTAGTTACCTGAACTTAAGCTTCTTGGAACCATTAACCTTCCCTGGCTCCCAGGGAGGACCATAGTACTTTCTTCCTGGGATCTTCCTTAAGAGAAGGAGGAGTTGAAGGAATTAAAACTCAGGGTTGGCAGTGCACTGTAGCATGTGTAAACCATGGGCTGTACTGCCGGCATCCCATGTGGGTTCCACTTAAGTCCTGGCTGCTCCCCTTTGCACCTGGGAAAGCAGTAGACAGTGACCCAAGTCCTTGGACCCCTGCACCCCCACTTGAGACCCCAAGAAGCTCCTGGCCTGATGGGTCATTGCTGCCATTTGGAGAGTGAACCAATTGATAGAAGATCTTCCATCTCTCTTCTTCACTCACTCCTTCCCTGTCTAACTGCCTTTCAAATAAATGAGTCTTCAAAGCCCTAGGAGTACAGCATACACTCTGCTTGATAATTACCAAGTACGTACTAGTGCTTCATAAAACTCTAATATTATAAAACTCAGACAAAATCTACTTCAATGGTATGAATAGGGAACATAGTCAAAAGTGGTTATGCCAGCAACCCACTGTCACACAGCCATCAGAGCACTGGACCTAGAATTTGAATACCGATTGGGTGGGGGCGGGCTGATTTCTCTTACTAGATTAAAGTTGCACTGAATGAATGATATAACTTAATGTACCTTCACAGTGCCTGGAATTCAGGTGCCAGCAAGTGTCTGCTGAATAAATGGGTTTGGTTAGCTTGCCCATTCGTGATGTTTCTCAAGGTGTGTGATTTTCTTCATGCACCCATGACTTCGGTCCATAATTCTCCTTTAGTCAGTTGCTCTTCTTGACTAGAAAAACTTAGCCTTCTGTCTGCTTTTCTTCCTGATGTTAGCTCAGTAGCCTCATCAATGACTTGGTGTGTAACACGGTTGCCAATATGACTAGGAAGCAAGCCCATTCCAGTGTTCAGATGAAACAAGGTATTTTGTTCCTGTGGCTCTTGGTGCACCCTGAATAGCCAGTTTAAGGGAACCTATGACCATCTTCAGGATGTTTGGCACAGTTATAAATACACATTGAACAGCTGGTAACTACTACAGATGATGATGGCTTTAAGACTAGGACATTTTAGCTTTCCCATTCACAGGGGTCACATACACTCTCACTGTGGTGTATTTTGATTTCATCTGCCCCTGTATCCTCATGAAAAGAAGGCAATTCTGTATAGGTTTCCCTTGAGTTCCATTGTACCCTAGCCTGTGAGTAACATTCGGTTGTACCCTAGCCCTTTGAGTAACGTTAAGGTCACGGTTGAAACTAGATACCATTGTTGCATTTATCTGCTTTCTCCTGCTGTCAGTAATGGGCTGTCACAGTCTTCATATTTGTGTGGCAAACCTGATTTTCTTCCCACTGATGCCTGCGGTACTTCTGGCAGCTTTCCATGTACTCAGTTCTTATCTGATGTAGCCCAGAATGACTGCCTGAAGGAATGCCAAAAGCCTGATTGAGGTTCCGATTCGCAGCTACTCGCCCATCTAACCTTCTGTTCCTTTAGCTTTAAATTTGCCTCTTCTCATCCGTAGCTAACAGTTGAGTGGCCAAAAAATATTTTCACGCAATGACATTTACCTTCTGCAGTGTTTGTTTATAAAATATTTAGCGTCCCAAGAGAAAAAAAAAATAGGTATCAAATACCTGTTATGTGCAGGAAGTATGCACTAGACTTCTCTGTAATTTTCACAAATAAGTGTCTTTCCCAGTTTACTGATGGATAAAAGTAAAAGTAGAAGACAGCTCCCCAGAATCCCATGGTAGAACTGGGACCTACAAATAGGATCCTGGATCCACCACAGGTTTGGGTGATGACATCCTTTCCATATGGTTACGACAAAGGTAAATTAGATCCCCCTACTCAAGCAAGCGTTCTAAAATTCTAAAGTACTATAAAATTCACACATGTACAGTATATGTGCATATACCTGGATGTACGTGGCTTCTTTAAGAAATTCTTGGAAAATGCAATATTACAAAAAAAATGAATTTCAAAATTTTTGGACCAAAGTCAACACCTTTTGATTCCATTTTCCACAAAGTTTTTGAGCTACCTTTTATATATACATCAGGTTAAATACACACTTTATAAAATTGGTTCAGGAAACATTACAGAATTAATCTTTTCACATCTTTAAGCAAGGTGTTCATATTCTGTAAATGAAATATACAACTGGTGGAGCCCTAAAAATAGATGTCAGAGAGCAGAGATGGGCCTAGCAGGCACAGGAGCATCTTCAGAATAGCAGCAAAGAGTTTTTCCTTTCCTGACCCACTGCTGCTCTGTTCATCCACTCCCGGACCTTCCTGCATCTTGGTAAAACTCCCGCCCACAGCAGCTCTTCCTTATTAGGCCCTGTAAACGGGTGCCTTTTGCCAGACCATCTGCAGAGTCATGTCAGGAGATTGTCTTTTATTTTAAGCTTCCAGTATGTGGTAGCCATTCTACTTGCCCAGCTCCAGCAGAGAATCAATACCTTGGGATACGAAGCACCCAGAAATGCTTCTTGACAGTGTTCAGAGAACAGCGTGAAACCCGCAGGGCTATTCCCAGAAATGTAGTGGCAGGAACGCTCTCTTGGTGACTCTGAGGAAGCCGAAACTGGCGAGGGGCAGGAAACCTAACATTTAAGCATGGAAGTTAGGGGGACGTTTTACGTTTCCTGGTTTAATTACTTAATGTAACATTTATAAAACAAATTGTCATCGTACAGTTATTACCTTGTAACCTTTATTCCTAACCAGAAAAAAAAAAATCACAAAAAAGGTACTGCTTGATAAGTGTAATTTCTCACCAGACTGTTCTGTGAATGTGTAAGCTTTTTTATAACTGAGATTTAGTATTGATATTGGCTGAAATAGTTTTAATTTGGTTCTAAAAATGCATAATTTTCAGAATGCACATTTTTCACAAGATCTAGGAGCCTACAGAAAGTTCAGGGTTTGCTTGTTTTCATCAAAATAAGCTTTTTTAAAAAAAATTAATTTATTTGAAAGGCAGAGTTACAGAAAAGCAGAGGTGAAAGAGAGAGAGGGAGAAGGATAGAGACAGAGAGAAGTCTTCCATCCACTGATTCAGTCCCCAAATGGTTGCAACAGCCAGAGATGCATCAACTGGAAGCCAGGAGCCAGGGGCTTCCTCTGGGTCTCCCATGTGGGTGCTGGGGCCCAAGGACATGGGCCGTCGCCTACTGCTTTCCTGGGCCATAGCAGAGAGCCGGATCGGAAGTGGAGCAGGACTTGAACCGGCACCCATATGGGATGCTGGCACTGCAAGCAGCAGTTTTACCTGCTATGCTACAGCGGTGATCCCAAAATGAGCTTACTTTAATTGTCTTTCCACATACTTTTTGAAGTATCCTTGAAACAAAAAGCAAGTAATAATAAAGATGAGACAAAGGACACCAATGTAGAAAGGGTCTCATAGATTTATTTTTTTTTTATTTGGAAGAGTTACAAAGAGGGTCTGGCGCTGTGGCGCTGTGGGTTAATGCCCTGGCCTGAAGTGCCGGTATCCCATATGGGCGCCAGTTAGAGACCCAGCTGCTCCACTTCTGATCCAGCTCTCTGCTATGGCCTGGGAAAGTAGTGGAAGATGGCCCCGGTCCTTGGGCCCCTGCACCCACGTGGGAGACCAGAAGAAGCTCCTGGCTTCTGATCAACGATCTCTTTCTCTTTCTCTCTCCCCCTCTCTCCCTCTCTCTGCCTGTCTTCTTTCTGTGTAACTCTGACTTTCAAATAAATAAATAAATCTTAAAAAAAAAAAAAAAAAACAGGTTACAAAGAGAAAAAGTCAGAAAGAGAGGTGTTCGATGCATTGGTTCATTCTCCACATGGCCGCAACAGCCAGAGCTCGTGGCAAGGCCAAAGCCAGGAGTTTCATCTGGGTCTCCCATGTGGGTGCCAGGGACCAAGCATTTCCACCATCTTCCACCGCCTTCCCAGACACATTAGCAGAGAGCCGGATTGGAACTGGTGCAGCCAGGACTTGAATTGGAGCCCATATGGCATGCTTGTGATGCAGGCTGCAGCTCTACCAGCTATGCCACCCTCGCCAGACTCCACATTGTTTTCAAAATGCCATCTCTTTCAGAGAACTGGCAAATTTTGAAAAATTCAGCAAGAAGTAATAGCATCTTTATGAAATTCCTTGTAAAGGTGATAGACACTGTATTTTCATATGTAGAGTCTCAAAGCAGTCCCCTCATTACAAGCTGAAGGACAGAAATTGTTTTCGGCTACTTAATATAGTTTTTTGTTCCCCAGAGTGAAATGAAAACCTAAGATACGCCAGTGGAAATTAGTGTATCATTTCATGTGAAAATCACTCTTTTATAAAATTCATCTGCAGGAGTTGGCATTTGGTGCAGTAGTAGGATGACCACATCATACGTTGGAGTGCCTGGATTCGGGTTCTGGATGCACTTCCAGTTGCAGGTCCCTGCTGTACAGACCCTGGGGAGGAGCAAATGATGGTTCATGTACTTGGGTGCCTGTCACCTATGTAGGAAATCCACAACGAATTCCTGGTCCCTCCTTTTCAAATAATATAACTAATAAATAAGGAGGTTGAGAGATTTACTTGCAGTGATGAGCAACTTAGTAATGGGGACCCTACTACTCATTGCGATGCTTTCCAATAAATCGTCATCACATGAATTCATTATGTACCTGGCCGGATCTGGGCTAAGTACATTACATGCATCCTCTGAACAACGAGAGAGATGCTGTGCTTCCAGCTTCTAGCCTCCCACTAATGTAGACCCCGATGGGCCCCTGCCACCCATGTGGAATACTCAGATTGAGTGCTTGGCTCCTGGCTTTGGCCTACCTGGCCGAGCCCTGGTTATTGGAGGCATTAGGTGGGGGAGGGAAATAGTACGTGGAAATTCTGTGTCTCTTTGGCTTTCAAATAAAGCAACTTTTTAAAAGTTGTAAATGAATAAAATATAGCTCTTTAGCAAACACTTGTTTTAAACAAGGATGGCAAAATTGAGGTGTGTATTTCTTGTACAGTTCTTTCAATGGTTCTGAGTTAGAAAATGTTCAGCCCTTTAAACAGCAGACCTGTAGTTAGCAAGCAGTTAGCATTTGGCACCGTAACTTACAGCACCGGCTGAGATGCCCACATCAGACCGTCTGCTTCGAGTCCCAGTTACTCTACTTCTCATCTAGCTTCCTGCTAATGCAAACTGGGACACAGCAAATGATGGCTCAGATACTTGAGACAGTGACGAGAGGTCCGGGATCCTGGGTTCAGACTGCCCTCCCCACATTGTGGGCATTTGAGGAGTGAACTGGCCGTGTCTCTGCCTTTCAGATTAGAAAAGCAAAATGAGATCTAGTAATTAAGTTCACATTTTTCATTTGAGGACTTGAATATTTTCAGAGTCTTCTTCAAGGTAGAATGGGCCTCGGTGTTGTAAGACTGCTGCTTGTCCTAGCATTACTGGAAAACAGGAAGGTTATGAAAGTAGTAGTTCTAGGGGCCAGTGCTGTGGCGCAGTGGGTTAGAGCCCCAGCCTGAAGCACCGGCATCCCATACGGACACCGGTTCTAGTCCCGGCTGCTCCTCTTCCGAACCAGCTCTCTGATGTTGCCTGACTAAGCAGTAGAAGGCGGCCCACGTCCTTGGGCCCCTGCACCCATGTGGGAGACCCAGAAGAAGCTCCTGGCTTCAGATTGGTGCAGTTCCAGTCATTGTGTCCATCTGGGCAGTGAAGCAGTGGATGGAAGACCTCTCTCTCTGTCTCTACCTCTCTTTCAAATAAATAAAATAAATCTTTAAAAAGAAAAGTAGTATATCTACATCAGCCTTATGTAAGTCATGAGAAACTGCAGATGGAGCTGCTGTGACTTTGGGAATGGGAGACATAGGCCCAAACCCTAAGAGAATATATCACTAGAGCTGTAATGAGATTTGATTGAATTCAGAAAAATTCCTGTGGAGGATGTTAAAAATAAGGGCAAAAAACACATCCTAAGCAATTGAAAGCAGTGGAGGCATCTGTTTGAGAAGATGGAAATGGCCCATGTTTTGACTGTACTAGGGTTACCTGAGTATATACATAACAGAATGCATAAAACATACACTTAGAAAATGACTTTTTTTTTTTTTTGACAGGCAGAGTTAGAGACAGAGAGAAAGGTCTTCCTTTGCCGTTGGTCCACCCTCCAATGGCTGCCGCGGCCGGCGCACCACACTAATCCGAAGCCAGGAGCCAGGTGCTTCTGGTCTCCCATGGGTGCAGGGCCCAAGCACTTGGGCCATCCTCCACTGCACTCCTGGGCCACAGCAGAGAGCTGGCCTGGAAAAGGGGCAACCGGGACAGAGTCTGGCGCCCCGACCGGGACTAGAACCCGGGGTGCCAGGCGCCACAGGCGGAGGATTAGCCTAGTGAGCTGCGGTGCCGGCCAGAAAATGACATCTTAATAAAGGTGATTATAGGTAAATGAATCCTATGTAGTAACAATTTAGGGCCAGCACTGAGGCACAGCACGTTAAGCTGTTGCTTGGCACCAAGTCCCACCTGCTCCACCTCCAATACAGCTAGCTTCTAGTACACCTGGGAAAGCAGCAAAATATGGCCCAAGTACTTGGGCCCCTGCACCCATCTGGGAGGCCTGGATAGAGTTTCAGGCTCCTTGCTTTGTCCTGGTGTTAACCAGTGGATGGAAGATTTCTTTTGCTCTGTGTCTCCTGTTCTCATGCTGCCCCAAAAATAATACATAAACACAAAATTCAACTGTAAGTGAACCACAGCCTTAGCATTCTATTTTGAAGATACTTCAAAAGAAAAGTTTTATTTTGCAAAAAAGAACAGATCTGAATATATTTAGCTGAAGGGTATATTCGTGCTTGCTGATAGCCAAAATGAAGTTGCATGTGACTATGGAGAAAGAAGCTTAGGGAATGGTATTTTGATGCTCCCTTGACAGTCATGATGAAATCCTAAAACTGTTTTCTTTCTCCTTTAGTCCAGGAATGAGACCAGATGTGAGCTCTCCTCCATCTAACTCCACAACAGCAGCAGGACCACCTCCCAAACTCTGCTTGGTGTGCTCTGATGAAGCCTCAGGATGTCATTATGGGGTCTTGACTTGTGGAAGCTGCAAAGTATTCTTCAAAAGGGCAGTGGAAGGTAGTGTGTGTTTTGAAGAGTTTTATTTTTCTTCTATTTTGTTCCTGTTATAGATTTTAAAATTCCCATTATATACAAAGTCCATTTTGAGGAAAGGGGAGGGTAATTCCCAGGTTTTTCAGTGGTCAAGAAATGTATTGAACAACAAGCAGAATTAGAATGAAATAGAAAAGCATAAATTAATACAAAGGGGTGGGGCTGGCCCTGTGGTGCAGTGGGTTAATGCCCTGGCCTGAAGCACCGGCATCCCATGTGGGTATGGGTTCGAGACCCAGCTGCTCCACTTCCCATTCAGCTCTCTGCTATGGCCTGGGAAAGCAGTAGAGATGGCCCAAGTCCTTGGGCCCCTGCACCCGCGTGGGAGACCCGGAAGAAGCTCCTGGCTTCGGATCGGCGCAGCTCTGGCTGTCGCAGCCAATCGGGGAGTGAACCAGCGAATGGAAAACTCTCTCTCGGCTTGTCTTCTTTCTGTGTAACTCTGACTTTCAAATAAATAAGTCTTAAAAAAATAATAATAATATGTGGGTCTGGCAAAAGAGCAGGTTAACAGTGTTAGAAAGTGCTATCCAGCGTGTTTGGCCTAGTGTGAAGATAGCCCCATCAGATTGCCTAGGTTCACATCCCAGCTCCCTGCTAATATACAACCCAAGAAATTGGGTCCCTGCCACCCAGATCGGAGACCGGAGTTGAATTCCCAGATTCCTTGCTCAGCTGTGGCCTTTGAGATATTTGGGGAATGAACCAGTGCATGGGAGCTCTGTATGTCTCTAATACATAAAGTTTGGAAGCAACATAATGCTCTTTATATCCCATAAGCTAGTTCATTTCAAAGTTGTCAGCTGTTACCAGTCTGGCAAAAATGAGTGACAGTGAGAGCTGCGAGACATTCATTTCGTTCCCTATTTAGTTTCCCTATTAAGCCAGGGCACAATGCTAAGCACTGTAAATGCCACTGAGACCTGATCCCTGCCCTCCAGGAGGTCACAGTCTGCTCAAGCGAAAGGAGAATTAATTATCACAAGCTACAGAGATGGAGTGAGAAATTCTGCCTGAGGAAGTCAGCTGATTCCACTGTATGAATGCTGGATTATTATAAACTGTACCCTTCATGAAAACACCCTAAGGAAGGAGAAATTCATTCTATAGCCATTGATTAGTTTAGGCAAGCTAAAAATCTCTGTTATTACTACTAAATCTTCTATGAAAAACAGTAGTATGGTATTTTAATAGTGAGGCGGTTTTAATGTACAGTAGCCGGAAGGGGTGAAGGACTTCTCAATTTGAAGAAATGCAGTTATTCCTTTGCCATGTGAAGATGATTTGGTGAGAGTTGGGTTCGGATTAACTGTTAATATACTAGCAAACGATAAAGTTACTGCTGCTCTCCTGAATAGATCACAAGGATGCACACACTTCAGCCTGTGTGGTAGCTCCCACCTACAGAGAGTCATCCGTAAGGCAGACCTCGGTGTGGTGCAGAGTCCCTGACTGAGTGACTGTTGTCTAACATACACCCAGAAGGAGTAGGGCGCACTTAGGCTTCCCACTTCACTTTCTTAATCTGTTAAGTATTTCCATTACCGCAATGCAATGGTAACAGACATGAAGACTTAAAACATGAGCATTAGTATTTTTAACCCTCATTTTTAAATTATTCTGAAGACAGGGTACAACTTAAATGCCTTCGGGGACCAACTGTATTATTGTGTACACATATAATGTAATAACACAGGAGAAGGAGGGCAGGTGTTGGTTTTTCTGGGTGCATACATGTCTTAGCAGAAAGTAGCACAGAAACAACAGCAAACTGAGCATACTTCCCAAATGCAAAGGCATTGCAGCCGTATACTTTGTGTGCTTTAAAGTATTGAGTGAAGTGGGAAGGTTCAAATACGTGGCTAATGAAAGGTTAATGTGGAATATTTTAAATAAATCACTTATTGTTTTCTCCATTCAAATTTTAATGTTCTTAAAAAGCCCTTTCCAGCTCTGAAATCCTATAATCCTTTGATACCCATGTTTCATATCTAAACACAATGAAAATGTTTTAAAACCCAGATAGATTTTGGAGCACTTACTTAGTAAACATGCTGTGTCTGTGATTTGCATTATACACTTAACGCACCATTTTTAACACCTGCTAGGACTTGCAGGTTTCTCCCTAGAAAGTGCCACAATACTCAGACATTTACACTGTTCATAGAAAATCCCCAGAAGTTTTATTTACTGTCTGTACAGACAGATGCAGGATACATATTTTCTCATTTAATACTTTGGGGTTGCTTTTTTTTTTTTAATTAATGGCTCTGTGAACTCTTGGATGATATTATGATTTGTACTCAAAGACTAGGAAATTGAGTGGCAGAGCAGGGATTCAAACACAGCTGTCTCCAAACAAAGTCTTGACCTCAATAGTACCCAGACTCCCTAAGAGGTATATTATAAACCCTGTCACCTGGCAGTTTGTAATCTGGTTAGATCCTGAGATAAAAGTAATCACAGGGAAACTAATCGCTACCATTGATTGAGTGCTTGGAACTACTGTTAAGAATCATCTACATAATTGCCTCTAACCTTTGCCAAAAGCAAAGCGAGGCAGGTGCTCATGTTCTAGCTTACTTGTGGAGAAACAGCAGTTTACAAAATGTTACTGAGATCACATAGCTAGGAAATGGGACTGAGGTTGAGATGGGGGCTTGTTAGAACCACAGCAGTTCACTTGCTACTCTCCTAGCCTGCTGTGGACAACAGTGATAGTGCAGTTTACACTGACTTCCAACATAGTCACTATGCCTGACATGTCCTGCACTGTGGTGCCCATATTTCTTGACTTACCTTTTTTCAACACTTCAAGAAGAAACAAAAACTTCTTGTCCCTACTAAAGGTACTGTTATATAAAAAGGCTCCTCAAATTAGGAAGCAGCTTAGCTGGGCGGTCCTAGGACTTTTTGAGGCTACATTTAAGTTTATTGGGGGTAGGTGAGGTTTGTCATCTGAAGGCTTGACAATGGCTACAGGATCCACTTCCAATTTCTTGCACGTGGCTTTTGGCAAGAAGTCTGAGTTCCTTTTTTATGGAGGCATATTCTCAAATTACTGTTAACACAACAGCTGGCTTCTCCCTGAATATATGACCAATGTGAAAACATGTCTTTTATTTTTAAATGATTTATTTATTTAAAAGGTCATGAGAGAAAAGAGATCTTCTATCCTCTGATTCACTTCTCAAATGGAAGCAACGAACAGTGTTGAGCCGGGCTGAAGCCAGGAGCCTGGAACGCCATCTGAGTCTGCTAAATGGGTGGCAGTGGCCCCCTGTATGACCAGACTGGCTGAGCCATCTTGTGTGCCTTTCCCAGGCATGTTAGCAGGCAGCTAGATTGGAAGTAGAGCAGCCATGTCTTGAACGGATGCTCCAGCAGGAATGCATTCTTTGGCAAGCAGTGGCTTAACGTGGTACCCCACAGCACAGATCCCCTTAAAGTCTTCTACAATGTAATTTCAGGTGCAAAATATATCACTTCAGCCAAATTTTATTGGTCAAGCCACATTTTATTGGGCTTAATCCTGTAGTCGTATGGAAAGGGACTATACGAAAGTATGAATACCAGGGCAGGTGTTGTGTTGTTGTAGGTTACATCACTGCTTGGGACACCCACACTGGACATCAGAGTAAAGGCTGGAGTCTCTTGGTATTTCTTAAGGTGTAATTATTTGAGAGCTAGAGAGAGGGAAAGAGAGACAGAAAGGTCTTCCACCTTCTAGTTCACTCCCCAAATGGCCGCAGCGGCCAGAGCTGAGCCAGTCTGAAACCAGGAGCCAGAAGCTTCCTCAGTGTCTCCCTCGTGGGTACAGGGGCTCAAGCCCTTGGGCTATCCTGCAGTGTTTTCCCCTGGTGCATTAGCAGGGAATTGGATTAGAAGTGCAACAGCCAGGACTTGAAGCGGCACCCATATGGGATGTCCGCACTGCAGGTGTGGAGGCTTAACTTACCTTGCCATACCACTGTCCCCCCCCCCACCCCCCACCCCCGTGCTCTGTTAATGTGAACCTAGGAGGCAACAGATGATGGTTCAAGTATTTGAGTTCCTGTTAGCTGGGTGAGAGAACCAGAAAGTGTTCCAGGCTCCTGACTTTTGACCTGGCCTATCCCTGGCTGGCATGGGCATTTGGGGAGTGAACCAGCTGATGAAAATCTCTCTCCCTGTCACTCTGCCTTTCAAGAGGATGAAATGAGCATTTTTTTAAGAGTTAGAAGAAAGAAGTATGCATACCAGGAGGTGCAGATCACTGGGGACCATGTTGGAGGCATATATACCATAAATCGAAACCAGAAAAATTGTAAGAAATGTATTTTAACTGAAAATAGAACCATGGTGGGAGAGCTAACCTGAAGACTGACATTTATTATTTGTCCGTGGTAGAAAATACAAAAGAAGATCTCCAATTATCTTCTCAAAGGCTTTAATAGGAAATGACTATCAGTATACATAGCCATGGCATGTGAAATAGAGACCAGGAGTTTAAACTCATTTTATAGATGAGGAATGCAGCCAGATTGCCAAACTTCATACTAATAAGTGTATAAGACCTATCCCGCATCCACTGGTTCCCTCTTGAAATGCGTACAACAGTCAGGGATCGGCCAGGCCAAAGCTGGGACCTTGGAATGCAGTTTGGGTCTCCAAATTGAGTAGGTGGTAGGAATACAACTACTTCAGCCATCAGCTGCTGCGTCTCAGAGTGTGTATTAGCAAAAAGCTAGAACAGAGAGCAGAACTGGGACTCAAACCCAGGCATAAGGACATCCCAAGTGGTATCTTAGCTATTGTACCTAACACACCCCTCTCCCCAGCGAGTCATCTGTTCTTCCTATTTTTGCTTTACAGAGGACAGTATTACTGAGTTAGTGGTTCCATTTTGTGTCCACTTACAAACTACAAAGGAATTGAAACAATTGATGGAGCTATTGAACTGTGGAGCCAATCCCTTGAATAAAGCTGAAATCCCTGTCCACTTAGTTAACTATGTGGTCTCTTCTTGCCAAAGAATTGAATCTGATTCAGCTAACCATCTAGCCCAAACTAGTAATGTGGAGGGCACTGTGATAGCCAGATGTAAAAAAAAGACTATAGAATGTGTATCTAGGACTTAGGTAGGCAGACTATTTTTTTCCTTAACTATTTCCCCAGAAACTTTTTTGCCAGGAGAGAATTCTAGTTGTTCTTCTTAACATGTTATTTAGCACTGGGTACAGATGTTATGAAGACCAGCAATCTTCAACATTTGAGGGCACAGATGAGTTCAGACAGCTGTGAAATAATGATCTCTGTAAGTTGGGTATATAATAGTTCAGTTCGCCAAGTCTGTGTATTCTCCTAGCCAGATGCTGGCAGCTATAATGCGGAAGACTAAATATTGATGTTACCTTATCACTTCATTTAAAAATGGAAAAAGGGACACATCTCATTTGCATATGGTTGCATAAAATTAAATCTAAGTTATTTTCCCTTTTGGCCTCCCACAGTACTTTTCTCTTTTTTTGGTCCTGTTGTTAGTATGAGGTCAGGAGTCAAAATAGTGATTAGTGACATCTTCTGTAGAGAGCACAATTTATTTTATTTAATTTTTTTTTAATATTTTTTTTTTTTGACAGGCAGAGTGGACAGTGAGAGAGACAGAGAGAAAGGTCTTCTTTGCCGTTGGTTCACCCTCCAATGGCCGCTGCGGCCGGCGCACTGCAGCTGGCGCACTGTGCTGATCTGAAGGCAGAAGCCAGGTGCTTCTCCTGGTCTCCCATGGGGCGCAGGGACCAAGCACTTGGGCCTTCCTCCACTGCCCTCCCTGGCCACAGCAGAGAGCTTGCCTGGAAGAGGGGCAACCGGGACAGAATCTGGCGTCCCGATCAAGACTAGAACCCGGTGTGCCGGCGCTGCAAGGTGGAGGATTAGCCTATTGAGCCGTGGTGCCAGCCAAGAGCACAATTTATTTTTAAGAAAGTGGTTACCTTTGATGGGTAGTGATTGTGCTTGGGCACAGAAGGGGATAGTTTGTAGGTGCTGTTCTATTTTGAGATCTCAGAGCTAATGACATGGAAGTTCTCAGTATGCAAATTTAAGGAGCAGACTAATGGGTGTACTTTTATGTATCCTAGAGTCAAGGTTTTTAGTGTTTTGGGTTTTTTTTTTTAAAGCTATTTTCAATTATTGGAACACAGTAAGACTTTGATAATGGGGTATTGACAGACTTGACCATCTGCCCAAAAGAAACACAGAAAGATACTTTGCATAAAAGTAAATTTGTTAGGACCTGTGGGATTTTAATGGTGACTTTTTATCCCATATAGGACAGCACAATTATCTTTGTGCTGGAAGAAATGACTGTATCATTGATAAAATTCGAAGAAAAAATTGCCCAGCATGCCGATATAGAAAATGTCTTCAAGCTGGAATGAACTTGGAAGGTAATGTCACTATGCGACAAGGAACAACTCTATATCTTAAATTATCATTTTTAAGATGTAAGCAGGTACAATAATTTTTTCAACTCTGGGTTTGTATGCAGTGAATAATGACAAATTTTTACATGAACATTTATTGTCAGTTGTCTCAACAGACTATATACTGAGACACAAGATTATGTAATGATAAAACTTACATAATTTGAAACTTTACATGCATCTTTCTTAATCTGTTTTCCAGCCTCAAAACTATTCACCAGAGTTCGAGATATTTCTGTATCAGATGTATTTACATGTCCCTTTTTGTGCCTGTTACAAACGCATTTTTTTAGAGATAGATATAATGTTACTTCAGATCTGGAAGGAACACCATGAGGCGTAGGGTAGGTTTTGCTTGGTCTTTCAAGTGAAAAAGAAACCTGGAACTAGTTGGAATAGTTTAATATACCTGTTTATAGTGTAAGTTCTATAATGGACATTGACTTGAACATTGAAGAAAGTCTGAATTTCTGCATTAGTTGCAGTTGCACATTCTGCGAAGGTGGTGATCAGGTAACTCGTGGTTCCCATTTGTTGTGATAGTTGACAAAGCAGGATTCATGAACAAGGCGGTCACAAGATGTGAAAACAGTGCCAGGGCTGAAGGAGTGTAAGGTCCAGTTAACCTGCAGAGGGAATCATAGAATTGTGGCACCACAGGATCAACAGAGTCACCTACTTCTGCCCTAGGAGTCAAGGACAGCTTCTTCGGAATAAATAATGGTGACGTTTAAATTCAGAAGCTGAGTAGGAATTGGTGAAAAATTAGGGTCGAGACATGATCAGATTTGTGTTTTAGAAAGACTAATCTGGTATTGAGAGACCAATTAAATTACCATGACAGTAAATCAGATTAAAAAAAAAAATGGTGATACCGACGGTTGATGCTATCTAGCACATACTGAGTTTGTGCTATTAAATATAAAGTAGGTGTATGGGCATGACTATCAGCAGTCTAAGTAAGTATGACCAAGTTGTTCAAGAGGGGCAAGGTAGTACACATTGCCCTGAAGAATTGCTGCCCATTTTCTTACAGCTGATCCACAACTCAGACACTCATTGCACATTTGCATAGTTCTCTTTACATTGCACAAGGGTAGTTTTGATTATACAGTCTATGCCCAGATTTTATCCAGTTTGATTTGCTGCTCTTTATTTTGAAGTTCCTTATTTTTGACAAATTCAGTACAAAAGCACTCGAGATATTAGCTATTGGTCTGTTTTCTTCCATGTCAGTTTCACTGTTTTGTCCTTACTCTTCATGCCTTCATCTGCCCTTTTTTATATTTAAAAATAGAAACAGAGCTCAAAGGACAAACCCTAATGAAATTGTATCAGATGGGGTGGTGATGTGGCACTGCAGGTTAAGCTGCCCTCCGTGTTTGTGTCCCAGCTATTGCACTTCTGCTCCAGCTCCCCGCTAACAGACTGGGAAAAGCAGGGATGCTCCGTCTAGGGAGAGCCAGAGGAAGCTTCTGTCTTCGGTCTGGCTTAGCCTTGCCTTGGTTGCAGACTTCCTTGGAGTGAAACAGCAGGTGGACGATCTTTCTTGCTCTGTCTTCATACCACTGACTTTCCCATTAGCAGGGAGCCGCATCAGAGGTGCAACACTAGGACTCAAAAGGCACCCATATGGGATGCCATATCACTGCTGCAGCACAATCATGGCCGTGGAATAAATCTTTAAAAAAAAAAAAAAATCATACAGATGCGTCAAGCACATGATCTTTGGAGCTTTTTCATGTCTAGTGTTTCCCCGGTTAGTTCCTTCCCTAAGAGAGAGCTATTAAGCTATTCAGTCATAATGGTGATACACTAGGGTCCTGTGCTCGTCCTAGGTTTGCTCCTTGCTAGAAGGCAAGCGCAGCAGACTTGGTGTCATCAGTTCTGTCCTCACTGCCATTTAAAGCTGGTTTAGTGGTTGGAAGTCATACTTTCTTTCATAAATGAGTGAAATTTAACCAGTTTTATCTGAGGTATAGTTTCTGAAAATATGGTATTCAACAACCGACTGTACCTTTGTATAAAGTATCAGTATAAGATATGAGAAGAGTGGGGACATGAGCATTTGTTGCAAGTCACTCTTCTAAGAGGTTATGTTGGACCATCCCATTAAAAACACCTTACATATCGAAGATCAGTCTTATATCCACTTTTATAATATACAGAATAACAGTTGAGCAAGAATGAAATGGTAACCTATGTGTAGGCAAATTGAAGGAAAATAGGAATAAATCCAAAGTCATAGGGTTTGTTTGTAGTATTTTGGTATGAAAGTCTTATTTTTTAAGTTCCAGTTTATATAAAAGCCTTATTTATAGGGAGTATAATACAGATGAGTCACATGTTTAACACTTTTCAATATCCAGAAATGTTCTCTGTGTATGCACTGCTTTCCCCAAGCTCATTCCATGATGGCTGTAAGAGCTGTCGGCTCTTTGAGATCTCAGTTCTCTCCGTAAATGTAGTTTAGTACTGCAAGTGGTGTATTTTGATACTCTTGCCCTATACTCAGTAAATCTCAAAATTGAATTTAAGGCAGTCCTGTTCACTACTGAAAGGGTCCAGCATTTAAGTATAGATAGGTTATTTAATGGTGATTCTAAATATAGTCTGCTCTATATTGTACTGATTCCAAAGTACAGCTGTATTTTTAGTAGCATCTGTCACATAGGACTTCTAGAGAAGTAGGCTAATAACATTATCAGATCAATTAAATTCCAGAATTGCTCTACCTTTCTTGAGGGTTGGAGTTATCAGAGATCATGACCACCTCTGTGGAGGTTTCTCATACTATCACTATTATATGCCCCAATGGGTTAGGAACTTAGATCGAGTAGAATTGCATTAATGAAATTGCTCAAAACTCACGAATGCTTAAATGATTTATTTAGTTGAAACCCCTTGAGATATTTTGAAAAATGTTATGCACTATTTCTTCCTGTAGTTAGAACACAAGACACATTTCATCTTTATTTTAAACATCAATTCTCTAACAGAAAATCATTTTTAAAAATCTTTCCAGGTTATTTTTTGCTTTTTGTTCTACTGTGGCATAAGGAAATACGCACTGCCTACCATTTAAAGATATGGGTTATCTGCTACATTGTCAACCAAGTATATTCCATGATTCTGGATCTGGGTATTAGTGACATATTCTCGGTTGCTTAAAGGGTCTCCATGCCACTTGGAATACCTTCATTCCACACTGGGGAGTATAGATTCCAATCCTGGTTCCCATTCCAGCTGCAGCTTCCTGCTAACACATACTCTGGGAAGCAGTGGAGACAGGTCAGTTATTTGGGTCCCTACCACCCATGGTGGAGATCAAGATTAAGTTCTGGGCTCCTGGCTTTCTCAGGATCGACCTGAACCAGCAGATGAGAGCTCCATTTGTCTGTATGAAAATGAATACGGCCGGCGCCGCGGCTCACTAGGTTAATCCTCCGCCTTGTGGTGCCGGCACACCAGGTTCTAGTCCCGGTCAGGGCTCCGGATTCTGTCCTGGTTGCCCCTCTTCCAGGCCAGCTCTCTGCTGTGGCCAGGGAGTGCAGTGGAGGATGGCCCAAGTGCTTGAGCCCTGCACCCCATGGGAGACCAGGAGAAGCACCTGGCTCCTGCCATCGGATCAGCTCTGTGTGCTGGCCACGGCGGTCATTGTCTCTCTCTCACTGTCCATTCTGCCTGTCAAAAAAAAAAATACCAATCAGTTGTCAACTTATATTTAGGCACTCTTTGTTTTAAAAAATTATCAATGTTCTATATAGAATTGCACCATCTGAATTTAAATATCATAAAAACTTATTTCTTAAGCATTTTACATAAGAGGACTCTAAGGTCCACAGAGCTACACAACGACAGAACCAGGATTTGAATCTAGAAATGATGGCTTCATTTTGATGCTCTTTACTGCTGTATCATATACTAGTACTTCAGAAGTTCATGCAGAGTGGTTACCCAGATCTCGAGTTTTTGCGCCTGTGCAGCGCTGCAGTCCTGTGCAGTGTGCTTTGAACAGAACATGATAAACCAAAATAGAACAGGACTTTTCTGTTTTGAAATGTTGAGTAAATTACTCAGTATCGCATTCATAAGAGAACACAAGAATGAAGCCATTCTATTGTCAATGTAAGTGACAGGCTTCTCTGTGCTTTCCTAACTGTAAACCCTGAGTCAGAGTTCCCTCCGCTGTATTTGTGCTCCATAAACTGTATGTTGTATGACTTTAGAGACAGAGGAGCTGATAATTACTGTAAAATGTAGTCTGAATTCCCAGCGACTTGAGGCAGCTACATGTCTCCTTTCATATAAATTGCATCCCTTACAGCTCTGAATACTTTCTCGTTAAGAGAAAACAAGGGAGTTCTTAGGAGTAAGTCCACTACCAAACTTACAGAACCCATCTGCTAACTTCATTTAATGTGAAAATAAACATTTACGTTTATAGAGGCATCGAAAGAGTTCTTTCCTTCTAGAAAGAAATTTCCACTGGTAATGTTGTTACCGACTGCCACATGTTTTAGTCCCAAGTACTCCCAATCATGGAAACGTGCGAAGTGGAGTTTTCTGTTGTTGGAGCTAATGTTATTTTGAGTATGCAGTCTGCTATGTCATCTTACGTACATATGACTAAGGACTGTAGCACTCCTCATTGAGGATAGTACCATAATTTAGATTAACCCTGAACTATGTTTCTAATCAGCTGTTGCAAATTTACACCCATTATTTCTTGCAACTAACAGTAAGAAACTTGACTTAGATAACCAATGAAATTGTCAAATTGAGAGTAAAAGTGGGGAAAAATTTACTTATGGACAGAATCTAAAGAGGTGATTGGTTCAGACTGTTTGAACAGTGTTATGGAATCTCATTTTGTGTGCTTGGTGAAGAAATGGCTTACTGCTAGTAAAAACGCATACAGAAATGGGTTCCTGTGGATCCTTTACTTTCAGAAAAACACTTTTCACTTCAGTATTAATCATTTTAGAAATTACAAATTCCTCGTGAATATATTGTATGGCGCCAACTTTGCCATTACATTTTATTTCTCTGTTTTTAATACCCACAGCACGAAAAACAAAGAAAAAAATAAAAGGAATTCAGCAGACCACCACGGGAGTTTCGCAGGAAACTTCTGAAAGTCCTTCTAACAAAACAGTAGTTCCTGCAGCATTACCACAACTCACCCCCACACTGGTGTCACTGCTGGAGGTCATTGAACCTGAAGTGTTGTATGCAGGGTACGACAGCTCGGTTCCAGACTCTACTTGGAGGATCATGACCACACTCAACATGTTAGGTGGGCGGCAAGTGATTGCAGCAGTGAAATGGGCAAAGGCAATACCAGGTAAGATGCACAGAGTGACAGCCACACACAGTTAACCTTTACTTCTTGAATAAAAACACTGGCTCATTATAGTCCTCATCTCACAGCTTATTTTGATTGTTTGACTCAGAGCTATGGACTAAGAAGGGGAGCATCTATCATAAATCCTATACACTGCTCTTGCTTTTCAGAATATTACTCCCACATAGTGTTCACACAGGATAACGTAATGTTAGAACCCGAGGAAGGAAGTTAGGGGAAGAAATGTAAAATTTCGAAGATTTCTGCTTGTTTTCCTACAGATTATTTGTAAAACTGGAAAACAGATCATTGACTGTATCAGCATGTCCTAGAGTACAGTAACTTTAACTCATCACTAATTGAGAAGTTAAACATTGATGCAACAGATTCCCTAGGGGAACTTGTGTGTCAACCGTGACCTTACAGAGCCAAAGGAATTGATAAGGTATGTTCACACGAGACAGGACAAGAGTGACTACCCTCTTCTAACCAAGGGAGTAAGGCACTTTAAATCCATTGAGTATACACTGAAGTCCCAACTTCAGATTCTTGGCTGGCTGTCTTGCACTACTCAGTTGTGTACTTAAATAGGCAAACAATGACCAAAAAATGGCTAACCTTATTTTCTTATATTGGATGCTATATTAAAAATACTTCATTTCCTTTATGTGATAAGTGTGCCCCCAACGAAAGTTAACTGCTCTAGTTACTCTGACAACTCCAGTGGTGTAGCGTACCTTTATTTCTCATTGCAGGATTCAGGAACTTGCACCTGGATGACCAAATGACCCTCCTGCAATACTCATGGATGTTTCTCATGGCATTTGCCCTGGGGTGGAGATCATATAGACAATCCAATGGAAACATGCTATGTTTTGCTCCTGATCTGATTATTAATGAGTAAGTAGTATGTGAGTCATTTTCACTGTATTCATTCATAAAGTATTTTTAACCAGCTGCTACTGTAATAAATCAGAATTGATTTCCACCCAGTATCTAGATATTGGCAAAATTTGAAATAGAGTTGTTTATCAGTGCTTGGGGCAGATCGTCAGTGCCAGTATTACTGCCCTTGAACATGTTCAAGGATTTTTTTCAAAGAGTGGGCATTTCTGCAGTCAGTGAATTCAGTCACACTACTACTGCAAGGGGCAAGAAGCACGAGGACGATTACAGATGAGTATCTCGGCTGAAGCAGTGGGAGGTGTGCGACCCACGACCAGAGCGATGTCTTGGCAAGGCAAGGCAAGACTGAGTCGTGTCTGTGGCTTTGAAAGTACATGGGAACAGTCTGTTGTTGTGTTGCTGTTGTATAATCTAGAGGACTGATCAAGCCTTACAATTTCATAAATTACCTCTTATCCTTTAGGCTTAGGCCTCTAGCAGTGAATTAGTTGAAGTCTGCATTGCTACTTAGCTCACTACACTTGGTTCCTCACTGCTGGTCTGCCTCCTGTGGCTCCCCATCATGTTAATTAAATGGTTTGTACCTCAGCATAGGCTCCATCCTCTAAACACATCTCTTCAGTGTCCTCTCACTGACCAGTCAGTGCATACATTGCATGGTTTCAGGCCCTCCAGAACCTGGCCTCACTTTGGCTTCCATTTTTCTTCTTTACACACTCTTTGCCCTAACTCTGTTCATCTGTTCTTCAAATATACCCTCCGCTCATGGTGTTCAAAATGAATTCTCTGCCCTTAGCTCCTGTCGTTTTCTACCTGATACTAGAGCTTTTTGTACCCATAGCTTATCTCCTTCATTAGGATAGAAAGGTCACACCACCCCCCACAAACAGATGAGATTGGTATTTGAGGGAAAAGATGGGTATTTCCTTAAGACAGGGCCCCAGAAAAGTTAATAGAATCTTAGAGTGCAATGTGACCATTATATTAGAGTAGTCATGAAAATCTGAAATGTGTCCATACTGGCAAGGAGTTTGACAATGCTTGGAGCCAAGCCACTTGAGATCAGTGAAGATAGCTTATTCCATGAACATAAAGCAAACGTATTTGGTGTTGAATGGGCCAGGCAGAAAAATAGGTAGAATTAAAGAAAAGCATCCTTTTGAGCTGAATGTTAAGCAGGAGAGCCTGAGAGGGACTTGATGATATAGGCCCCAGGTATTTCAAGAGCCGCATAGTAAGTATGCAGGCAACCACAGGTGCTGGGGGAATCCTCTATCCATGACTCATCTTCCTTACGCTACTACTATTCCAAGGCCACCATTCAGGCAGGAGACGGGAGAACCCACCTAAAGCTGAGATTTTAGATTCCCCTGCTGCTGGGCTAGTGTTGGCTAACCCACGTCTGGGTCTTCAACTAGGAGGTACTACCTTGGCCAGACCACACCTGCATACAGACAAACAATCAAGTGTCAGGGAGGAAGTCACCTTGACTCTATTGCCCAAACCCATCCTATCACAGCATAACAAGATGAGATCATTCCAATTTTAAATTAACAGCTTCTGTGGAAACTAAAGACTGTTATTTCAGCATCCTACCATGCTTTTTGCAAAATCTCCTGTTCGCAGTGTTAAGAGTCACTTTCTAAGGGGCAATTCCGAGTCATCGAGTCATTTGCAAGCAAGCACACCATCATCTGATCATGCCAGATACATTCCTTACATAATTCCTGGGAATTATAAAAATTTGTATCTTCAATATAACTATTTTCTTTAATGGAGGTTTTTTTTTTTTTTTTTTTTTTTTTTTTAAACGACATCAGACACTTGTAACAGGGTTGTCTTTACTCAGTTTTTAGCTCTTCTGAGGCTAAATGGCTTTCAGGAAAAACTCTTCTGAAGAGGTCATTCTGATCTCCTATGTCCTTAAGCTGCTGAGCATCTGATGGGCAGGCCTGTGGCCCACTGTATTTCCATAATGCTCTCCATCTAACACAGGCAGGTTTTGGGTGTCAGTTTATAGGGCCTACCTTGTGGCATAGCGAGTAAAACCACCGTGTGCCAGGCCAGCATCCGCTACGGGCAAAGTTACATCTTCTGATCCATCTCCCTGCTGATGCGCCTGGGAAAGCACAAGATGGCCCAAGTACTTGGAATCCCACAACTACGTGGGAGACCCAAATGCAGCTCCTGGCTTTGGCCTGATGGGGCTTGGCCATTGCAGCCATTTGGGAAGTGAACCAGCAAATGGAAGATTGTTGAATTCAACATAAATTTAAAATACAAATTCCAGTTCTGACCTCACCTTGTGTGTAACTATCAAGCAGTCTCATGGTTGTCTCCAGGTCACAGTGTCCTAAAAAAAAAAAAAAAAAAAAATTCTTGTTGGCTGCTCTTTAAAAAAGTTTTTACGGTATGCCCTATAGTACACTGGAAATTTGTTGCAATTTCAATTGTATGAGAGGTGTAACCACATATAAGAAACTACAGAAGGAAAGATTACTCCTGGAAAAGTGCATAATTACTATGAGGGCATTGGGAGGTGCCTCCCTCTGGTAAGAGTACATTTTATATTTAAAACACCATGGGAGTTCCTCCACCATTACTTGGGCAACATAAAATGCAGTTACCTCAGTTTTCATGCATTTATCACAAAGTTCAAGGTCATTCTGCTAGATATGTCCCACACACTTTGTTGAGTACTTTAAAAGCCATGAACTGGTCATTGATTTCAAAACTCAGGAAACTTCGGTGATTTATTTTTAGTGCCTTTAGTACGTACAGTGAAAAGAATATTCATTCCAGGTCAGAAACAGATTGGACCTACCAGAACAATTAGAGCAAAGTTCCAGTTGTGCCCCTCCACATCATCATCCACAGTTTCTCATGGTTGTATTCAGGATGCAATGCTGTGAAAGAAGTTTGAATTCAAATG
The DNA here is from genome assembly GCA_949820135.1 of Sylvilagus floridanus. Classification (NCBI taxonomy): domain Eukaryota; kingdom Metazoa; phylum Chordata; class Mammalia; order Lagomorpha; family Leporidae; genus Sylvilagus; species Sylvilagus floridanus. Next base: position 28,826,822 of record OX463241.1, on the reverse strand, counting down.
TTAAGCCTTGCTTTAAATGGAAACTCAAAATAAATGCTGTAGGCATACATACATGGCAGGTTTGAGGAGCACACTACAAAACTTTGGATCTACAGGGAATTAGCATTAATAGCAATAGTTATTTTTCTTTAAACAAAATACAACAAATGTATCTTTTGGGGAACTACACCTATTTCTTTCTAAATCCAACACTGATATTTGTCTTTGACAGGCAGAGAATGACTCTACCCTGCATGTATGACCAATGTAAACATATGCTGTTTGTTTCCTCTGAGTTACAACGGCTTCAGGTGTCTTATGAAGAATATCTCTGTATGAAAACCTTACTGCTTCTCTCTACAGGTTGGTAGAACAACATTTCAATTATAAAACTCACCTGTAAATAAGACTGAATTATGAGGCTCAAGAAACAACCATTCATTTACTTAGTAATGGAGTAGGTATAATTACTATTACTATGTCCTGCTGAGCATGTGATTTTTCATAAACGTCTGATTGTAGAAAAGAACAGTGATAACTAGATTAATAAGATAGCTAAGGATAATACAAAACCAAGAGGTACATGAACTGCCCAAAAGTCTCTCTTGATTCAAATTTGTGTAGACCTCTCTTTGGCTCTTTTGATCCTTGATACCATCACTGTAAGACATGAAGAAAGCAAGCCCACTACAGTAATTTATCTATTGCACTATTTGTATTTATATAATGAATACCACCATATACAAGAAGCAACGTTCATTATTGCTTATTTACTGGTTCATGGAGTAGGGAGCCTAGACTGTTGGACAGATTTTAGATAAGGATACAGGTACATAAACTTTTAGTTAGCAGAGGTATTAATAAAAGTTTAATAAATTTTTTAACTTCTGATGCAGTGAAGCATTAGGCCCCTACTATAATATAACTTTAAAATGTTATCTCAAAAACGAAAGCAACCAACTGGGAAAGGTCTGGACATAGCTCAAAGACTACTATCCAACATATACAAAAACTATTAAAACTCAAGAAGAAGAAAACATTTAAAAAGGGGCCAAAAGACCAACAGAAATGTCACCAAAGAATATACACAGATGATAAATCAGTAAGTGATGAGACAGTCCCCATGTGTCAGAGACATGAAAACATTGTTTACAACCTGTCAGGAGGGCCAAAGGCGAGAACCCTGACAACCCCAAGTGCTGATAAGGATATGGAACAACAGGAATTTTCATTCACTGCTGGTGGAAATAGGTTCAAAGAGGTTTCTTATAAAGCTGAACATAATCTAACCCTATCATCTAGTACTTGTATCTCTTGCTATTACCCAAAGAAGTAGAAAAGTTGCATCCACATGAAATATCGAAACATCCATGTGGATATTTAACTTTATTCCTGACTGCCAAAACTTAAGAGGCAACTAAAATATCCATCAGTAAATGAATGGTTGATTAAAAATATGGTATATCCAAATGGTGGAATAATGGGAATAATATTGAGCACTAAATCAAATAAGGCATCCAGTGATGAAAAAAATAAAGGAAACTTTTTTTTTTTTGGACAGGCAGTTAGAGACAGAGAGAAAGGTCTTCTTTCCATTGGTTCACCCCCCAAATGGCCGCTACAGCCGGCGTGTTGCGCCGATCCGAAGCCAGGAGTCAGGTGCTTCCTCCTGGTCTCCCATGGGGTGCAGGGCCCAAGCACTTGGGCCATCCTCCACTGCACTCCCGGGCCACAGCAGAGAGCTGGCCTGGAAAAGGAGCAACCAGGACAGAATCCGGCACCCCGACCGGGACTAGAACCTGGGGTGCTGGCGCCGCAGGCAGAGGATTAGCCTAGTGAGCCGCAGTGCCGGCCAGCCTTAACTCTTAAAAGTAGTGGATGCCCGGGCTAGAGGAGGGGGAGGAATGAACAGGACGAGCACAGAGGATTTTAAGGGACTGCAAACACTCCATCTGCTGCAGTATGTGAGAAATCTCAAACCTTCATCCCAGCTTTGCTAGGAACCTAACACTGCTCTAAAAACTAAGATCTACTGAAAGTTACATTTCTAAAAAAGAAAGGTTCATTTTTGGAGAGGATACCTCTAGTGATACCTGCATTTCAAAAAATTTTTTTGAGAGAACTATCTTCCCTCTGCTGGTTCACCTCCTCAAAGAGCCACTACAGCCAGGGCTGGGCCACCAAAACCAGAGTTTTATCCACATCTCCCATGTGGGTGCAGGGGCCTAGATACTTGGGCTCCTTTCCCAGGCAGATTGGAAGCGGAACGGTCATCAAACCAGTGTACCCATATGGGATGCCGTATGCAGCTGGTGGCTTCACCCACTACGCCATACCGCCAGTCTCAAGTGATAAAGCATTTTTCCTGGCAGAGGCCCAAGGCTGCATCCCAAGGGTAGAGACAGCCACCACTGTTCAGTCGTGGGTGTTCCACCTGGACAATTGTATCTTGATAAACTCTGAAAAGAGGCCACCTCTAAATACTGTAGTTGGACTAATACCTCCACCATGGTTTCTCAAGGGACAGAGCACACAACACTATTGGCCATGCTGGTACAAATTACAGATCAGGTTCATGTTTATAAATAACACAGGGAATCGGTGGCTAAATAACTCTTTAAAACACTGCAAAATGGACTTAAATTTGTCTACGAAAGAGTCTTTATTCTATCAGCAACTGTGGTTTCATAGTTGAAGCTGTGGATGTTGCACACAGCAGGTTTCCAAGGCACACATTAGTCTATTCTACTTTTGCTCTACCAAATGTTTTATTTTAATGAACTGAATATTAACAGTATTTCAAAAAGAATTTTCCACAGCCTACTTAAAAAAATATCTAAAGGTAAAGGGTACAGACTTGTTTTATCTTACTGTAGCAGTGCACCTATTAACTGCTTGCTCAAATGACAAGCTTTCTTTAACAAAGTCGATGCTTAAATTTTATCCAAATCAGACTGAATGAACTGTATGTATTTTTTTTTATCATGGATAACAACAAAAAGTAAATTAAACCAGTATAGGATTTTTTTTTTTTTAGTAGAAAGGACTTTTTTAAAAATGTAGACCTCTCTGTGGAATGAGAATAGGAACCCCAACCTCTGCCTGAAACTACTGGACTAACAAACTACAGAACCAGATGAAGACACGAATGAGAAGAGGGAAGGTAGATTGTCAAGCTGTCTTTCTTGAGGGCCTCTGCAGGGCCTGGTAAATTTAGTGTATTCAGTAAGTTTAAAGGAAAAAGTTCTAAGTGAAACTAAAGCGAGGCATGGATCTAAAGGCACATTAAGCACCTGTGAAGAAATACTTGATGATTTTCTCAGATATGGTTCAACAATACAGTTTTGAAAACCTGTTTGGAGGGCCGTGTCTGAAAAACCCGGGCGCCTCAGAAAGTGTGTGGAAAAATGGAAGTGAAGGGTAAATTTCTTTGTTCCACAATAAACTTAGCCTTCAATTCCATTTTTCAATGAACTCTCATTGAGCTGAACTTAAGATGCAAAAATCTGTAAGAAAGCTATGCAAGTCAGATTTAGATGTAAAAATACCCATCCAAGGTGTTCCTACGGGTTGGTGATGACTTGCTTTTCTTTCTTTCTTAACTGGTTAAAATCGCCAGTGCAAGCATCTTCTCTGAAGAGTGTCGGTTTGCCTATTTCAAGAAATAACTGAATTTATTGGCAGGAAGTTATTTATATGCTTCCTTAACACTTCTCTTAGGGCTCTTCTGGCTGTAGCGTCATCCCCTTCACCCCTGACAATGGTGCTTTAGCTACAGTTTTCTTGCATTCTGCAGTTGTATTGATGTTTTCATAGCAACAGCTTTATATTGATTCCTTGGACTAAAGTACATGCATGCTATTAATGGTTTTTCCTTTTTATTTTTACCATTTTTCTATTTGATGTTTAGTTGGCTGTTTCTTGGTTAAGGTGGAAGCTTAGAAAATTGACAGTATTGAACTTTCAAAGCTATAGGTTTCCCTCTCAGCACTCATACCACCCTTTTTTTTTTTAACTGATAGAAACTGAACATATTTATGGGTACCACGTGATGTCTTGAGAAGTGCATATATTGTAGCACGTTCAAATCCTAGTAAAGGTATCTGTCTCTTGATTTGTCATGCCTTTAGGGAAACCTTACAAAATCCTCTGATCTAGCTATTTTTAATGTCTACTACATTATTCTCATCTGCATTCACCCTACACTAGAACTGCTTTGCCATCTCTAATTAATACAGTGCCTTCCATCAACTTTTTCCCATTCCCTACTACCCACTTTGGCATACAGAATGTCTTCTTTCATATATTACTTAAAAGCATATTGTGTAATTTGAAACACTTGATTTTTCCAACTATATTGGCTGTTGATTCCCAATTTAATTACTTTAGAGCGCATTTCATCCTCTTGCATTTATTCCAGCTTGTTTTACGTCCTAGTTGATGAGATGTTCTGCTAACTGGCCCGTGTACACTTGAAAAGAATGCGGCTCTTGTGTATAGTGCTCGTTTTTTTTGCTTTCTTTTTATACGGTGTTTAGTTTTGCTCTTATGGATTATGTGAGGAAAAGGTACTCACAGCTGCAACTAATTGTGTATTTTGAAACTTATCAGATGTAAACACATTTAATAAGGAGAATAACAACCAGAGATCTCTAATATTGCCAGATATCCCCCTTGAGAGTAAAACTTGCCGCTTCTACCCTAGCGTAATTTCTGTTCAAGGGCTCAGTGAGCCTTGCCTCTGCTCTCCACCAAATGCTCTGCGCCTTCCCAGTGATCTCCCTTCAGGCCTCACAACGATTCCCATTTCAGGGTGAGCTCAGGCAGACAGATTCCTTACTTCTCCCTAGTCTTTTTCTTCTCAGAAACGGTTATGTGGTATCACAGGACTTCACCTTAGGCACACACACACAAGTCGTTTTCAGCCAGTGACTCCTGATTTCTGCACAGCCAGAAACTACGTATTTCTAGAGCCCCTTCTTTGTGGGTCCCCGCTCCTAACAGCTGCTCTGGCATCAGCAAACTTCATTCTTTCTTCCCCCAGCCCAGCACGATTGCCTGACTCCGAGTTCCCCTATCTTGTAACACAGCAGCATAATAACTCCTTTTTATGCCCTCTTCCTGATTACTTTGGCTTTTCCCAGGAGTTGTCATCAGGTGCAGCTTGTTATTACTTCACTATGATTACTTTTAGACTCAGGACTAGCTAGCAGGAAAAATCATAAGGAGTTACTTTAAAATTTTCCAGAAGATTGCACTAATTGGTAAAATTAACCCATTTTTAATATTACAATACTCTTACAACTCCTGCCTGAGCGGTCTTCATTGTTACAATAATACTGACAGAAGTGCCAGTACTTATGGAATCTAATACATATGCACTGATCTAATTCTAATCACAATCCAGGGAGAAAGAACAGGAAACAGAGGCTCGAGAAAGTTATACTCAAATCCAGCCAGCAAGTAATGAACTTCTTTTGCTCCTAAATGCACTCTTTTTCCTCTGTATCGACATCTTATTTACTTGAAAGGCAGCAGGATGGCTGCTCACAACACTTCCTGGTAAGGCCTATCTAGAAGCGGCACCCACACAAAATTAACTTTCTAGACAACATTTTAAAAATTCTATAGCATGCTGACTTTCAAGTTCTAATTAACTGGTGATTTCACAGATACTCAGAGTTGACTGATGGGACAGCTACAATTGCTGAAGCTTTCTATTTCAATTCAAAAACTTTAAAACAAAAAATTACAGTTGCTACTCCGCTTAGTCATCACCAGCTCTGTTGTCTAGATTCGAAGCCAACTGCTTTACCCAAGGTTTAGTTCTCTCCTGCTCTATTACCCTAAATTCTTTTGGTTATAATTTCCAGAAGTGCATTTAGAGTACACACACAGTGTTAAGTCATGTGAATGCCGTACTCAAGTATATGAAAAGTTTTAACAAGAAGCTTTTTCAATGGACTCTATCTTATTTTTTAGTTCCTAAAGAAGGTTTGAAGAGCCAAGAGCTATTTGATGAAATCCGAATGACGTACATCAAAGAGCTAGGAAAAGCCATTGTCAAGAGGGAAGGAAACTCCAGTCAAAACTGGCAGCGCTTTTATCAACTGACAAAACTTTTGGACTCTATGCATGAAGTAGGTGTCACACATAAAGCCAAACAGAAGAATAATTATATTCTAGCAGCTTTCCCACTCATATTTAAGGGCATTCTTTTTAAAAAGTTCCATGTATTTTTACATACAATTGAAGCAAGTTAATATGTTATTTGTACCTAAGTGCTTATTTCATTAAACTGAATTTCATTGTCACCTGGGGAATTCCAGTAGCGAGTAGTAATATCTAGGTCAGCCTAGTCATTACCGTTTCTTCTTTTGCAGGTGGTTGAAAATCTCCTTCACTATTGCTTCCAAACATTTTTGGATAAGACAATGAGTATTGAATTCCCAGAGATGCTAGCTGAAATCATCACCAATCAGCTACCAAAATATTCAAATGGAAATATCAAGAAACTTCTGTTTCATCAAAAGTGACTGCCTTACCAAGAAAGGTTGCCTTAAAGAAAGTTGAATATAGCTTTTATTGTACAAACTACCAATTCATCCTGTAGAGGTTTTGTTTTTTTCCTTTTCTGTTTTGTGTAGTTTTCAATACGCACTACACGTGGTTTATAGAGGGCCAAGACTTGGCAACAGAAGCAGGTGAGTCATCACTTTTTCAGTGATGGGAAAGTAGACAGCAAAACTCATATTGGCGTCCCCTGGAAAGTAGAAACCGAAATGTGGGGTAACCCCCACTGTCAGAGACAGATGGCACCTAATCCACCAGTGCCCGAAGTCTGTGTGGTGACCCTTCTCCTCCTACTTTTCACAGCTGGCTGGATAAAACTTTCTCAACTTTTTGTTCGTGTATTTTTCCTGTATAGTTAGAATAGCATTTTTGATTTATGCATGGAACCCTGAAAAAAGTTTACAAGTGTATATCAGAAAAGGGAAGTTGTGCCTTTTATAGCTATTACTGTCTGGTTTTAACACTTTCCTTTATATTCAGTGAACTACGCTTGCTCATTTTTTTCTTACATCATTTTTGTATTCAAGTTATTGTACAGCTGTTTAAGATGGGCAGCTAGTTCATAGCTTTCCTAAATAAACTAAACGTTAATCTTCTGTGTGAAAATGGGTTGGTGCTTCTAACCTGATGGCACTGAGCTATCAGAAGACCACAACAATTGACTCAAATCTCCAGTATTGTTGTTGAAAAAGCTCATATTTTGTATATATCTGCTTCAGTGGAGAATTACATAGATTGTGCAAATTAACCGTCCTAACTGGTATAGAGCACCTAGTCCAGTGACCTGCCAGGTAAACTGTGGATGATGGTTGCAAAAGACTAATTTAAAAAAAAAAAAAAAAACTACCCCACGGGCCCCTGTTTGTACCTAATGCCCTATCTCTGCAAATGGTTAGATGGGAAGAAACTTGGTAAATTAATAAACTGTCATCTGGGACCTTTTATAGTAGCGTGTGTAACTCTTAAAGTTATAATTCCAGAAAGGGAGCTGTAACATGGCTACGAGAGTTTCCATCAGACCAAGAAACTCCTCTCACTAAACTCTACCCAAAAACTAAATCTCTCATACAGCAAAAGTGGCGAGACACCCATTTTCACATTCCCATCTGTCATCAATTGGTTTGTATTTCCTGGTGGTACAGGAAAGCTCAGCTACTGATTTCTGTGATTTAGAAGTGTCTATTAGACATCCATGTTTGTAAAACCACTCATCCCTCCTGTGCCATAACGTCTAACACAAGTCTTGTGGATTTCTTCATTCTTCACATTGAGAATTATCATTTTAAACAGACGCTGTAGTAGCCCTTTCTGTGTACACCTTACCAACTTTCTGTAAACTCAGAACTTAACATTTACTAAGCCACAAGAAATCTGATTTCTATTCATGGTGGCCAAATTATTTGTGTAATAGGAAACTGAAAAGCTAATATTGAAAATATGAAACTTCTAATATATTTTTATATTTAGTTATAGTTTCAGATATATATCATATTGGTATTCACTAATCTGGGAAGGGAAGGGCTACTGCAGCTTTACATGCAATTTATTAAAATGATTGTAAAATAGCTTGTATAGTGTAAAATAAGAATGATTTTTAGATGAGATTGTTTTATCACGACATGTTATATATTTTTTGTAGGGGTCAAGGAAACGTTGATGGATAACCTATATGATTTATAGTGTGTGCAAGCATTCATACAGGCAGCAATGGTCCCAGAAAACAAATGGGTTAGCTCTAGGGCAAGTGGGGGATGGAGACGCCCCGTATGTAGTGAAGGCTGCTGAGGCTGCAACCCAGTCAAATCCCAGAGGCAGGAATACTCCGCCTCCCATTCTGACAGCCCTTCCCATTCCAGCGGCTGTGTGTGCAGGTCGAGTTTCCTAGGCGCAAGAGTGTAAAAGGGACAAAAAGGTGGTGCGAGCATCGCAGACACAGCCACTGTCAATAGCAGTCTAATCAGAACGGAGGCTTTAGCAGTTTGGCAATAATGCACACAGAGGTACCAGCCATATGTAAATAGTGCAGAGTCTCAGAGGATGCCAGTGATACACTAATCCCTTTCCTTCCGACAGGCGTTCATTTCCAGATAAAATAAGGACATGTTTATGTTTTCTTGGAATGTGTCTGAATGTTGTATTATTTCAGTATGAGAAATTATTTAATAAAAATGTAATCATTTGCTTTTTGAACACCCTCTGAAAGGGAGGGTTCCTTTTATAATGGTTTAAATTGGTTTCCCAGAATCTTAAAACATTTTGTATCCCAGATGGATGTGAAATGTACAGTGCCTACGGAATACCGCTTGAATATTTTCAGTGACAGTGTTAAGTCTCAAACAGTATCTGGAAAGTACATACGAAGCACATCATACACCTTAGTCTCACTTTAGTCCTTACAACCTTGGCTCAAAAACTAGAATGCACTTTGGTGTCGTTAACAACTCAGCTGCCAGTCACTAAACAACTGGAGAAGGGGGGGGGGACAGCTATGTGTGGGCAAGATGGAAGTTGCCTTCACTATATTCGAGTATAGCTATGATTCAAATGAAAAAAAAATATGGTACTATTTTAAATCAGCTTCATTTTCTATGTATGGAGCATCTTGCCATCCCAAACTAGTTAAGTTTGTAGCAGCACCACTGAGTTGTTGACAAGCCTAGGAGACTCAAGACAAATCCTGACGAGTCCTTTAAATGACTGGTGGAAAACTGTGCCCCTCTCAGAGTTCGTAGGGTTGTCGTGCACTACTTTACAAGCAGAACTGAGCAGATAAGGACATAATCTTTGGGATTATCTAGCCAGTTGTCCAAAACTACGGGAAGTTACTAAAAAAAGCACATGCCTTCTCTGGAAAACTGCACATCCAAAAAGGAAAATGTAACAGGGTTAGGGGTCGACACAGAGTTTGGTAACAAGCACAGTATGGAGCCTGCACACACAAGCTAATCAGCCTCACTTCAGAACTGAGGAGGAGGAAAGAACAATGCCAATTTTACTTCAGTCTTATCATTTGAGTTACCTCTTACACCAAGACTGCATTGCCGTGGGATGAACAATATTATTATACTTTGATTTGTCAAAGTCCAAGAACTGTGGCAGCCTTCAGTGAGATTTCAATGTTGCTTCATTACCCCAATGACTAGCTGTAGATGAATGTGTTTCTATGTGCCTGGAAAGCAAACGTGTAAGGGACACTTTAAATCACTTTGTATGGAAGTTTCATCATTTTCTAGACTATTTTCAGTCAACCTGGTCCACCCAGAAGTAGTGACCTGGTTTTCAGGAATGGATTAGCTTCTCTAGAAATAGCGGAAAGAAGGAATTTATTTTCTGATGTAAGGCTGTCTGAAAACACCCTCCAATAACTCGCTTAACTACATAGAGATTCAAGTGTGTCAATATTCTATTTTGTATATTAAACAAATGCTATATAATGGGGATAAATCTATATTATACTGTGTATGGCATTATTAAGAAGCTTTTTCATTATTTTTTATCACAGTAATTTTAAAATGTGTAAAAATTAAAACCAGTGACTCCTGTTTAAGAATAAAAGTTGTAGTTTTTTATTCATGCTGCATAATCTGTAGTAAAAAAAAATGTCTTTTTACCTACACAGTGACATGTCAAACTGTAAAATCTTGTGTGGAAATGTTTAACTTTTATTTTTCATTTAAATTTGCTGTTCTGTTATTACCCAACCACACATTTGTACTGAATTGGCAGTAAATGTTAGTTAGCCATTTCCAGCAGCGCCCAATATGGAGAAATATCCTAATAAAAAAATCTGCTTTTTCAGTATGTGACTCCAACATACTTTTGTAGAAGTTGCACAGTTTCAATTTCCCGTCCCCTCCCCCCTTTTTTTCTACTGATGGTTGAATTACTGTGGACATTTAAATATGAGCAAGGCAATGTGTGCATGCTGATGTTGCATAAATGCAAAAAGAGCTTAACCCTGGTGCCAAAGATCCCAAGATATTCTTGTCCACGTCTCAAATGATAGTATGCCAGTTACTGCAAAGGGTACTGTATGAGGGAAGCAAAACCTCACCCGAGACTCCTGCAAACTTAACACAGTCATTCCCACCACAGATACATTGTATGGAGACAGATGTTACGTAGTCATTTAGAACATGGAATGAATATGAAACAAAAATAGAGCAATGGGAACAATATTGAAGAGACAAGCAGAGGAGAGGAGTGGTAAGGCCACTGTTCAGTGCAGTACTTTCCAAAACAGGTTTTCAGTTCTCATGTATGTAAGGTCTCTTTTGGGAAAGAGTACTTATCATTAACAGAAGGAAAAAAACCACGTGATTCAAAAAAGCAAATTTGCCTTACCCATCACGTCAGTACCAGGTATTTTGATAAAGATGCATTAGTAAAAACAATAGGCTACTAGCCTTCAGTCATTTAAGAGTACAGGATTGCCAGAGTGGGTAACAAACCTCTTTTCAGTGATGTAACTGTGCTAACATTAGCTTCAAGAGTTAACCCTGTGTTTTATGGAACACCTTCAGATACACACTGCTAGTCAGTACTCGCCCAATGAATGAAATGTGATGAGGAAATTAACTCTTAGAAAACCAGACACAGGTTCAGTAAACTGAGCGTTACTGACATTCTAATGTGAAGCCTCTGTGGAGAGACCATTTCTCTCTCAGGTATCAAAGAGTCTATCTCAGGCTTCGTAGGGAACTTACTGTATTAAAACAGTGCGTGACACATAGTATCTCGTCTGGCACACTAAATAACCACCGTGTAGCAGTACTGAGACCTCATGGTATTTATATTATGAAACCACAGCTTTCAGAAAGGGTAACTTTCCTAAAGTCACAAAGATTGGAAGTGGCTAGGTAGGACTCTCAAAAAAAAAAATTGCATAAATAAATGTAGCACATTGGCACAGATGAACCCATATTGAGCATGATGTGGTGGGGACTTCTGACATTATCTCATTTAATCTAATCCTGGGTTTTCATGTAGACTTTTACAAATGCCATTTCCTTCTATTATAAACATGTGGCTTCCACCTAGGGAGGTTAATGGTAAAACACAGGAGTTGCCGAGATACTACAGAATATTCTTTGGTTGTCAAATACAGAAGGAGCCTATCTCATTTACCAGTGCCCACCGAACATCAACATGTAACATCTCTTCAAGTGAGATGGAACACAAAGGCCACACACTAAGAAGGAAAACTATTTATAAGTAGACTATCATAAAAGTCAAAACTGTGGTTCAAGAAAAGAACTTAGAAATACAGAGGCATCTATACTTTTTTCCACCTTTACCCAATCTCTATACATACATATTAGTCACTTTGTAGCATTTTCTTCCTAGGCAAAGTACCTTCCTCCCTTCTTAACCAAGCTTCTGTTTCCTAGTTAAGATGAGGCACTGCTTTAGTAGGGAAGTATCCTTACTTTGCTGGTTTAGAGACATTAATCTCCAGATACCTAAACACTTTTTCACTCTATGTGGTCCTCTTAGTATCAGGCAGTTTAAACTCATTTGTCTCATATACCCTTATGAGAAAACGTAAGCTTTTCTCACCAGGCTAATCCTCCACCTGTGGCGCCAGCACCCCGGTTTCTAGTCCCAGCTGGGGCACTGGTTTTGTCCCAGATGCTCCTCTTCCAGTCCAGCTCTCTGCTGTGGCCCAGGAAAGCAGTGGAGGATGGCCCAAGTGCTTGGGTCTTGGCACCTGCATGAGAGACCAGGAGGAAGCCCCTGGCTCCTGATCAGCACAGCGCGCTGGCCACAGTGGCCATTTAGGGGGTGAACCAATGGAGGCAAGACCTTTCTCTCTGTCTCTAACTCTGCCTATCAAGAAAAGAGAGAAATAGTGCCCAGAAAAGGCAAGTTTATACAGCAAGAAAGCATGGATGGCATCAGGGCTTAAGTACAGATGGACAGTGATGGAAACGTGGGGTGATGCAAACGTTCTAAAACTGGACCACAGTGATGGCTGCACAGTTTGGCAATTTGAACAAAAATACTTTGAATTCACCTAATTTAAGAGTAGAAATACTTAAGTGGGTATCTAAATTATGTCTCCATAAATACCTGATGGCAGAATTACACAAAAATGACAAGAAACCTAGAATATCCCTCATGGACGTAAGAGGGAAAAATTCAAGAAAATTTAACAAAATGAATTGAAAGGACACATCATGACCAAGGAGTTATCTGAGGAACACAAGGTTGGATTAACCCTTTTTAAAAAAGCCAATATGATTCACAATAGTAAAAAACCGAACAACAACAAAAAAACCCATGTTACTGAATAAATACAGACAAGACTGACAAAACCCACCATCTACTCTTGATTAAAAATAATCAAGTACAGCAAACAAGGAACAGAATGAATCTCTTCAACTTAATAAAGAAGACCAACAACAGCAAAAACCACCATCTTCCAACATATTTAGTCGAACAGGACTGAATACCTTTTCCCTAAAAACAGCAAAAACACAGATGTGTGCTTCCACTGGACACTATAATGGAGGTGTTATCTATGCAACAAGTTAAGAATGAATCAGACATCCAGATCACAAAGTTGCCACTTGCAAGTCCCAGCTTCTCTCTGCTTCTGATCATGCTCCCTGCTAACGCACACCCTGAGAGGTAGCAGATGGTAGCTCCAAGAGTTGAACCCCTGCCTCCTCCATGGGAGACCTGGATGGTGTTCCAGTTTCCTCGCTTCAGCCTGGCCCACCCCTAGCTGTTGCTGCATTTAAGGACTGAGCCAGTGGATGGAAGCTGTCTATCCATCTACCTCTTTCAAATTTAAAAAATAAAACTTTACAACTATATTCATAGATGGCATAGTCATCTATGTAGTAAGTCAGAGAGTCTTCGGGGGGGTGGGGGGACAATTACCATATGACCTGACAGTTCCACACATAGAACTGAAAACACATACTCAAGAAAGTACCTCCACGCATGTGCTCATAGCAGCATGATTCATAGTAGCAACAGGAAAGAACAAGTCAAATAGCCACTGAGGGATAAATGGATAAAGAAAGAATGGTATACACAGAGGAATACTATTCAGCCACAAAAAGGAGTGAAGTACTGATTCGTGAGCTATAACATGGATGAGTATCCAAAGCACAGTCAAAACAGCCAGAAGCAGTCACATGCAGTCCAAGTCCATCTACATGGTACACAAAGCACAGATAAATGTATAGGTACAGAATGCAGACTGGTAAATGCTGTACCCTGGAGGAATTGGGGAATGGGGAAAAACTGCTTAACAGCCGAGGGTTTTACTTGGCAATGATGTCAATGTTGCAGAACCAGAGGTGGTGGGTTTTACAACCTTGTGTATACACTAAATCATAATTTTAAAATGGTTACTTTTACATCATGGGATTTTAACCTCAAATTCATTTTTTAACAGCTACTGGGACTAACAAGTGAGTGGACTGAGCCTGAAGGATACAACAGAGGTCAATTAGCTAACTGTGACTTTTGGCCAAACCCAGCCTGACTGCTTTGGAAATAAAGCAATTTGAAATTCACTGGCTGACATATTGTCTATGCTGCTTTAATATAGCAAAGCTGAGTAGCTGCACTGAGAACTAAATGGCCTCGAAACCTAAACTATTGACTCTGTGGTCCTTTACAGAAAACATTTTCTGATGCCTGATTTATCATAGTAATATGGAGAAAAATTAATTTTAGGGCAAGTATCTCTTAGCAGCTACCCTGCCAGTTAAGAGCCCCGTGTCCTGCATCAGAATGGCTGTGTTTGCTGTCTGACTCCAGCTTTCTGGTAACCCAGACCCTCAGAGGCAATAGTGATAGCTCAAGTGACTGGGTACCTGCCATCCACATGGGAGAACTGGCCTGGAGCCACTATGGGGATTTAAGGAGCAAACCAACAATGGGATCCCTGTTTCTGTATCTATCTATATTTCTATTTCTCTTTCAAATAAATACTTACAGCTAATTAGAAATTGACACATGCAAAGATAAGACTCAACACTGTCAATTCTCCTCAAATTATAATAGAATCAGTGTAATCACATTAAAAATGCCAGCACATTTCTCTAAAAATCAACATTAATACTCTCAAACTCATATAGAAACAAAGAGGATGAGTAAGACTCCAATAACTATAAAACTACAGTGGAGGCCGGCACTGTGGTGCAGCAGGTTAAAGCCTTGGCTTGCAGTGCTGGCATCCCATATGTCTGCCATTTCTGGTCCCAGCTGCTCTACTTCCAATCCAGCTCACTGCTGATTCGCCTGGGAAAGCAGTGGAGGGTGGCCCAAATCCTTTGGTCTCTGGGCCCCTGCATCCAGGTAGGAGACCTAGAAGAAGCTCCTGGCTTCAGATCAGCTCAGCTCCGGCTGTTTGTGGCCAATTGGGGCATAAACTAGTGGATGGAAGATATTTCTCTCTCTCTCTCTCTCTCTCTCTCTCTCTCTGACTCTTTCAAATAAATAAAATGATTTTAGTGGCTCTAAAGAATGATTTTAGTGGCTTCTATTACTTTAACCATGAGAAAGTTTAGAAGAATATAAAAAATATATTTTCAAAATACAATGTTATAGTTGATTATCTTTAGTTTAAGCCTGATCTTAAATTTTCCATACATGTTTTCCACAGTGGCTGTGATATGTCTTTATAAAAAACAATTTTTTTATTTATTTGATAGAGGGAGAGAGGGAGGTAGGGAGGTCTTCCATCTGTTGGTTCACTCCTCAAATGGATGCAATGGCTGAAGCTGGGCTGATCCAAAGCCAGGAGCCAGGAGCTTCTTCCTCATCTCCTATGTGCATGCAGGGACCCAAGCACTTGTGCCATCCTCTGCTACTTTCCCAGGAGCATTAGCAGGGATCAAGATCACAAGTGCAGCAGCCAGAGCTCCAACTGGCACCCAGATGGGATGCCAGTGTCACTGATGATAGTTTTACCCATTAGGCCACAGCGCTGGCCCCTCCCTCATTTTTTGATTCTGGGACTCACAAATTTTATCACTGACCTTCAAGGGGAAGCAGGAAAAGAGACAGCCTGAGTCCTTAATGTCACTGGTGGGCCACCCACCCCAGATTTCTTATTTTGTCACTTAAACAACTTTCTGGTTCCAGCACTGTGGAACAGCAGGTTAAGCCAGTGCCTGCAGCACCAGTATCTCATAGGGCACCAGCTGGAATCAAGGCTGCTCCACTTCCAATCCAGCTCCCTGCTAATGTGCCTGGGAAAGCAGCAGAGAATGGCCTAAATGCTTGGGCCCCTGCACCAATGTGAGACCTGGAAGAAGCTCCTGGCTTCAGCCTGGCCCAGTCCAAGTTGTTGGTGGCATCTGGGGAGTAAACTAGCGGATTGAAGTGTGTTCTCTTGCTCGCTCTCTCTACACCTTTCCCTGTAGCTCTGCCTTTCAAATAAATAAAACTTTAAAAATAATAAAACTACAGTCATCACAGTAGCATGGCATTGGTAAAAAGAAAAATACACTATCTTTTCCAGAAGACACAGAGGGAATACTTTCTAACTAACTCACTACTCCTTTCCCACACTGTAGTAAAGGTTGCATCACTCTCTAAATATATAAAAACTAATCACTTTTCTATGTATCAACAATGAACAAGTGGAATTCCAAAACCACAAAACCATTTATATTACCACCCCATAAATCAAGTGTAAGTCTAACAAAACATACACAGTATCTATGGAATGAAATACATAAAAATCTAATCAAAGAAAGCAAACAAATAATGGAGAGGTATTTCATGTTAATACATAGGAAGACTCAACACTGTCAGGATTTCAGATTCCCAAAATGATAAACAGACTAAATGTAATTAGAAAATCTCAAAAGTTAATTTCTGGATATTGATAAACCCCCTCTAAAGTTAGTATGGGGAGAGAAAAAAGACCCCTAACAGGTAACAATACACAAAGAGAATAACAAAATTGGAGGAGTGACACTACCTGAATTCAAGACTTACCATGAGGCTACAATAATCAAGATACTATGTTCCTGGCAAAGTAACAAACAGAAATCAAACAGGCTCGAGAGTCCAGAGATAATACAGCAAATATAGCCACATGATCTTTGACAAAAGAGCAAAGGCAATACAACTGGACAAACAAAACATTAATGTGCACAGAGATCTTACCCTGAACAAAATAAACTCAAAACTTATCAGAGACATCCATGTAAACTGCAAAACTATAATATTCCTAGAAGAAAACATAGTGTGATTTACAGGTTGGTTGCAGGATGGAGGAGTAGGCAGGGAGCTTACTGCTCTAGCCCAGGAGAACAGAATTTTTAAGAAGTGGTGAGAGTGTAGTGTCAGGGAAGAGTTAGGGAGAAAATGGCAGAGGAAACTCAGCTGAAATTAGAGGGACCTACGTGGAGGGCGTGGGTGCCCACAGCTCGGGACTCCAGCAGCCGAGAGCCTATACCCCAGTGCTGGAAAGTGAGGCAAAACCAGACTGCAGCAGCACAAGCCACTGGCAAAAAAGCTGCAGGGAGAGCCTATAGGGAACCTGATTTAGAGCTCCATGGGGGAAAGTGTACCAGCCAAACCAGAGTAGGAAAAAAAAAGGGGGGGGGGGGACAGTATGGACAGTTTCTCTTTCCTCATCACTTTACAATGGTGTCCTGTAATGAGGCGACAGAGTGGGTGCCATTTTGGACATACCTAACAGCTGCGCCACCTCACGTCTGCACCTGGCAGCCAGCCGGGCAGAGACTTCTGACTTGGGTGGGGAGAACACACAGTCTCAGCCTGAGACTACACAAGCTCAGGGTTTTCTGGTTACTGGTGAGAGACATCGCTGGGAAATCTGAACTTACACTTTGTGTGGTCCTTGGGACAGAGTAGAGGAGTATTACACTCACTAGGGCTAGCACTCAGGCACTGGTCTCCATTGAGTCAGGAGCTCAAATGAGCAGAATAAATTTCCTTTCTGATTTAATAAAAAGAGAGAGAGAGAGAAAGAGAAGATTTACCATACCAAACCTGGGTGTGTTACCTTAAACATGCCCATAATCCTAGAGAACTGAACAGAGCTCTCTGGCCACACCCACTACAAGCCTCTAGAGATTCACTGAGAGCAGACAGTTCACTTATCCACAGAGTCATAGTACAAAGACAAAAGCCACCACAGGGAAAAAAAAAATGAGTATCTCCACACCTGACGAACAAAAAACATACCAAATCAAGAAAAAATAATCAGGACAACATGATGTTCCCAAAAGAACACGACACTTCACTACTAGAATGTAAAGACGATGAGATAAAAAAACTTCACGAAGTGGAATTCAAAAAATTGATCATAAGATTACATAGAAGTAATCAGAAGCAAATGCACCAACTACTGAAATCTGTATAGGACATAAAAAAATTTCTCCCATGAAGTTGAGATCTTAGAGAAATAAAAATGAAATGAAGAATTCAACAGAATAAATTAAAAAAAATGCAGTGCAGAGCCTGACTCTGAAGCAGAAGCAGAAAAAAGACAAGAGGAAATTCAACAACTAAAAAACACTGTTGGGAATCTACAGCATAGTGTAAAAAGACCCAACATGTAGGTTCTAGGAGTTCCGGAATGCATGGAAAGAGACAAAGGAGTGGAAGGCCTTTTTAGAAAAAATAGGCCAGCACCGTGGCTCACTAGGCTAATCCTCCACCTGTGGTGCTAGCACCCCGGTTCTAGTCCTGGTTGGGGTGCCGGATTCTGTCCCAGTTGCTCCTCTTCCAGTCCAGCTCTCTGCTGTGGCCCAGGAATGCAGTGGAGGATGGCCCAAGTGCTTGGGCCCTGCACCCGCATGGGAGACCAGGAGAAGCACCTGGCTCCTGGCTTCAGATTGCCGCAGTGCACTGGCCGCAACGCACTAGCCATAGCAGCCACTTGGGGGGTTAACCAATGGAAAAAGGAAGACCTTTCTCCCTATCTGTCTCTTTCACTGTCTTAACTCTGCCTGTCCAAAAAAATAAACAAAAAGAAAAAATAGTAGCAGAAAACTTCCCTGGTTTGGAGTAAGAAAGGGACATCTAAGTACAAGAAGCACACAAAACTCCCAATAGACATGAGCAGAAAAGATCCTTACCACAACATTCTGTAATCAAACTCACCACAGTGAAACAAAGATTCTAAAATGTGCATGAGACAAATGCCACATTACTTTCAGAGGATCTCCAATTAGACTCATAGACTTCTCATCTGAAACCCTACAGGCGAGCAGAGAATGGCGAGATATAGCCTAAGGCTTAAGAGAAAAAAACTGTCATCCCAGAATATTATACCCTGCAAAGATCTCATTTCTGATGAAGGTGAAATAAAGACCTTCCATAACAAACAGCAATACAAAGAATTTGTCATCACCCGTCCAGCCCTAAAAAGATGTTTAAGGTTGTGTTGCACACAGAAATACAGAAACATGGTCATCACTATCAAAGAAAGTAAAGAAAAAATTCTCTAAGTAAAATTCAAAGGAAATTCAAAGTAAAAAATAGGAATATTTTTGGGAAAATGACAGGGCAAAGTCATTACTTAAAATAGTCACCTTAAATGTAAATGGCTTCAAGTCCACAATTAAAAGACACAGACTGGGCCGGCGCCATGGCTCAACAGGCTAATCCTCTGCCTTGCGGCGCCGGCACACCGGGTTCTAGTCCCGGTTGGGGCGCCGGATTCTGTCCCGGTTGCCCCTCTTCCAGGCCAGCTCTCTGCTGTGGCCCGGGAGTGTAGTGGAGGATGGCCCAAGTGCTTGGGCCCTGCACCCCATGGGAGACCAGGAAAAGCACCTGGCACCTGGCTCCTGCCATCGGATCAGCGCGGTGCACTAGCCGCAGTGCGCCGACCATGGCGGCCATTGGAGGGTGAACCAACGGCAAAGGAAGACCTTTGTCTCTCTCTCTCTGTCCACTCTGCCTGTCAAAAATAAAAGAAAAAAAAAAGGAAAAAAAAGACAAAGAAGGGCACTATTTAATGATTAAAAGATCAATTCAACAGGAAGATACAACTATTATAAACTTATAAGCACCTAATTACAGAGCACCTGGATATTTAAAAGAACTGTTAAGGATTTGGAGACTTAGACTCCAATACAATAGTATTGGGGAACTTCAGTACTCTACTTTCAGCCATGGACAGATCAACCAGACAGAAAATCAACAACAAAACAGCAGATTTAATCTACATGATAGACCAAATAGACCTAACAGGTATCTACAGAACTTTCCATCCTACAGTTGCACAATACACAATCTTCTCAGCAGTACATGGAACTTTCTCTAGGATTGTCCACATACTAGGCCATAAAGCAAGGTTAAGCACATTCAAAAAAAATCAAAATTACGCCATCTGTCTTTTCAGACCACAATGCAGTGAAGCAGGAAAGCAGCAACACAGGAATCTTTAGAGCATATGCAAACACATAGAGACTGAACAACATGCTCCTGAATGAACAGTGGGTCATAGAAGAAATCCAAATGGAAAAAAAATTTCTGGAAACAAATGAAGATGAAAACACAACATATCAAAGCTTATTGGATACAGCAAAAGCAGTGTTAGGAGGAAAGTTTGTAGCAACAGGTGCCCACATCAAGAAATAGGAAAAACGCCAAATAAATGAGCTATCAATGCATCTCAGGAATATGGAAAAACAACAAACCAAACCCCAAACTAGGAGTAGAAAAGAAATTCAAATTAGATATCAAATCAACAAAATTGAATAAATACCAAAGATCAGATCAGCAAAACAAAGCGCTGGTTTTTTGAAAATAAATAAAGAGCTGTATGCCAACTAGGAAACCTAGAAAAAATGGCTAGATTTCCAGACACATACAACCTACCTAAATTGAGCCATGAAGACACAGAAAACCTAAACAAACCCATGACCAAGGCAGAAATTCAATCAGTAATAAAGACCCTCCCAACAAAGCAAAGTCCAGGATTCGATGGTTTCCCTGCTAAATTCTACCAGACATTTAAAGAAGAACTAACTCCAATCCTCCCAAATTCTTTTTACCAAGCCAGCATCATCTTAATTCCTAAAAGTGAAAAAGATGCCACAGAAAAAGAGAATTCCAGACCAATTTCCTTGATGAACATAGAAGCACAAATCCTCAACAAAATTCTAGCCAATAGAATCCAACAACACATCAGAAAGATCACCCACCCAGAACAAGTGAGATTTATCCCTGAAATGCAGGGAAGGTTCAACATTCGCCAATCTATCAATGTGATATGTGACATTAACAGCTGAACAAAAACCATATAATTATCTCAATAGATACAGAAAAGCATTTGATAAAATACAACACCCTTTAATGATAAAAACTCTAAGCAAATTGGGTTAGAAGGAACATTCCTCAACACAATCAAGGCAATTTATGACAATCCCATGGCCAGCATCCTATTGAATGGGAAAAGTTGGAAGCATTCCCACTGAGATCCAATACCAGACAGGGATGCCCACTCTCTCTGTTGCTATTCAATAGAATCCTGGAAGTTTTAGCCAGAGCCACTAGCTAGAAAAAGAAATCAAAGGGATACAAATTGGGATGAAGTCAAACTATCCCTATTTGCAGATGACATGATTCTATACATAGGGGATCCAAAGGACTCCACTAAGAAACTATTGGAACTCATAGAAGAGTTTGGTAAACTAGCAAAATATAAAATCAATACAGAAAAATCAACAGCCTTTGCATACACAGAAAGTGCCACAGCTGAGAAAGACTCCACTAAGAGATACCAAACTCATTGAAGAGTTTGGTCACGTAGCAGGATATAAAATGAATACACAACAATCAACAGCCTTTGTGAACACAGACAATGCCATGGATGAGAAAGAACTTCTAGGATCAATCTCTTTCACAATAGCTACAAAAAAAATCAAATACTTTGGAATAAATTTAACCAAGATGTCAAAGATCTCTACGATGAGAATTACAAAACAATAAAGAAACAGAAGGTAAAAAAAAAAAATTTAAAAATCTGCCATGTTCATGGATTGGAAGAATCAATACCATCAAAATGTCCAGTCTTCCAAAAGCAATTCACAGATTCAATATGATACCAATTAAAATACCAAAAACATTCTTCTCAGATCTAGAAAAAATGATGCTGAAATTCATAAGGAGGCACAGGAGACGTTAAATAGCTAAAGCCAGCCAATGCCATGGCTCACTAGGCTAATCCTCCGCCTGAGGCACCAGCACCCCGGGTTCTAGTCCCAGTTAGGGCGCTGGATTGTCCCGGTTGCTCCTCTTCCAGTCCAGCTCTCTGCTGTGGCCCGGGAAAGCAGTGGAGGATGGCCCAAGTGCTTACGGCCTGCACCCGCATGGGTGACCAGGAGGAAGCACCTGGCACCTGGCTTCTGATCGGAGCAGCACGCCTGCTGTGGCGGCCATTTTGGGGGAGAATCAACGGAGGGAAGACCTCTCTCTCTCTCTCTCTCTCTCTCTCTCTTTCTCTCTTTCTCTCTCTCTCTCACACTGTCTAACTCTGCTTGTCCAAAAAAAAAAAAAATAGCTAAAGCCATCTTATTCAACAAAAACAAAGCTGGAGCCATCACAATAGCAGATTTCAAAACATACTACAGGACAGTTATAATCAAAACAGCCTGGTACTGGTACAATAGCAGATGGATAGACAAACGGAACAGAATACAAACACCAGAAATCAATCCTAACATCTGTAAGCAACTTATATTTGATCAAGAAGCTAAAACCAATCCCTAGAGAAAGGACAGTCTCTTCAACAGATGGTGCTGGGAAAATTGGATGTCCACATGCACAAGTACGAAGCAAGACCCCTACCTTTCACCTTACACAAAAATCCACTCGGGCCGGCGCCGTGGCTCAACAGGCTAATCCTCCGCCTTGCGGCGCCGGCACACCGGGTTCTAGTCCCGGTCGGGGCACCGGATTCTGTCCCGGTTGCCCCTCTTCCAGGCCAGCCCTCTGCTATGGCCCGGGAGTGCAGTGGAGATGGCCCAGGTGCTTGGGCCCTGCACCCCATGGGGAGACCAGGAAAAGCACCTGGCTCCTGGCTCCTGCCATCAGACGAGCGCGGTGCGCCGGCCGCAGCGCGCCGACCGCGGCGGCCATTGGAGGGTGAACCAACGGCAAAAGGAAGACCTTTCTCTCTGTCTCTCTCTCTCACTGTCCACTCTGCCTGTAAAAAAAAAAAAAAAAAAAAAAAAAAAAAAAAAAAATCCACTCAACATGGGCTCAAGATCTAAATCTATGACCTGATACCATCAAATTAATTGAGAACACTAGGAAACTCTGAAAGACATTGGCACAGGCTCCCACTGCCAGAATGGTGTTGGGCTGGGAAATGCAGCTTCCAAGAGGGAGCCAGTCGCCTGCCCTTTGGAGTCCTCACAAGCTGGAAAGCCAGAGACTCCACTCCTCTTGCTTCTCATCTCAGCTCTGGGAATGTTGGTCTGACCCAACTCAGCTGCCTTTCGTGGGGATCAGCCTGACACACGAAACTGGGAGAAAGTTTTGGAGCAACCTTGAAATTCAGGCCAGGGTTACTCTCTGGCGTTTTTCAAGGACTCCCTGACTGGACACCAGATCCCAATGGCCCGTTCAGATGTCGGCTGAAAACTGCATTCTGTTCTTCCTTCCTGGAGATTAATCTGTCAGTGAGACTGGGTGCAGCCTGGAGTGAGGCCATGGGCTCCCGGCTCCATGCCTCGGTGAGTTTTTCCTTTACTCCAGGTCTTGGCAAGATCTCCATCTCTCTCTGCCCCTCTAAATGTTTTCCATACCTCATCAAGTCTATAATTCCGACAAACTCAATTTCCTGGTCTCATTACTGGGTATTTCCTAGATATTTCATTTGTTAGTTCTGAGTTACAGTCTAATTATCTCGTTTGCAGATGTGCAGTTTCTCAATCTAGTCTCCCATTAGCTGCAGTCCCCATGTGGCACAGACAAGTCTCAGCATGTCTCTGGTACTCCCACCTTCCTTCTCCAGTCTGCTCTTTGAGGTCCCCACTGTCAGCTAACTCAGAGGAGTTTTACTGGGGAGAATTATATTCCCCTACTCTGCTTCTTTGTGACTTCACCTGTGTAGTCACCAACATAGGTGGTAGCCAGTGCTGGCACTCTAGCTTACAAACATCTCTGCTAAGGCTCTCACCATGAAAGCTCATTGTCAAAATCAGGCCTATTAGACTAGACTCAAGGAAAGGCACAGAACTACTCTTTTTCTTATGCATAAGAACAAAGTGACAGGATAGATTTGATCAGACAGAGGCCCAGTCTAGCACATTGCCAGTAAAGGAACTGCTCACTTGCTGCGTGTGCTATTCTGACAAATATATACCCTAGGCTACGGGCCCGTCGAAGGCCGAGCCAAAGAGGGTGATACGTTCTAATCCCATCCTCACCTTCCTCTCTTCCCTGTGGGCTTCAGTGCACATCCGGATGTCACATGCAGTGAGACAGTTTTGAGAGATGCCTCAAATTCAGGGGACTTAAGACCTGAAGTACACTTCTGTTTCTATGTTCTCATTCCAGCTAGGAAGCAAACTATCTACTTTTATTTCGTTGGCCCCTAAGCTTACAGAAAAATGCCTCATCATTTTCCACACTACTACCTGGCCTGCTTACAAGGTAGAGGACGGAAAAGTTAGCTTAAGTGAGTTATAAAAATTGCCAGCCCCTCTACTCTGACTTCCTGTCTCAAAACTGTCTCCTAACAGACCCCTTGCCTATGTTTCCCTGTGTGTGCTCTGATACGCATTAAATTCTTTTCCAGAGTGTCAGAGTCCTTCGGTCTACTCAGTGAGCCACCAGGGTTCTTTTGTTATTGCTTGTCACTGATTTTAATCTTAGCCAAGTTTTTTTTTTTTTATCAAGTGATAATTGCCCCCATTGTTTTAATTTTTTGGCCTGGAAGCTTCTAGGCCCAGTAACTTCAGATGCTACTGAATGCATATCGATTAATCCATATGATAACTTCTTGAGACACCTCCCAACCTGACTCCTCATCCGTGAGACTGGTTTGAGAGACAGCCTCACTGTTAAACATGTCCAGTATTGGCATTTGGTTTTAGAGTATAATGTTATTGTCTCTATGCAGGACCTCCAGTTTTTCTCTACCCTGCCCCTTCACAGGCTCTTACAGAAGCCTGCTTGTAGTAACTGCCCTCTTCTACCACTTAGCAGATTCCCCTTAGGAATCTCGGGAGGGGTGCCCACTTGCTCTGGTGGATGCCCTTTCCCAAAAAAACCTAACACTGGTGAGCAATCACCAGTGGATTTCTTGTCCCTGGCACATGGGTCCCTAGCTTACAATAACCCTTCAGACCCATCTCACAGCTGCACCTGACTGCTGATTAGGCATCAATGGCCTAAGGCATTTTTTTATTTTTTGAGTAAAAGGAAAATTAGTCTCAAATTCAATTAGAATCTAAAATGATGTCTTTGGTAAATAGAATTTGATGTAAATCTAACTTTGACCTTAATTCAGATAAGAGGCATGATACAATATCAGCATCTTCAGTCATCTAGGTGTAACCACTAAATATAAATCGGGTAAAGCAAATGAGATAAATTATCTAAATGTAAACTTTGGTACTCTTAGCACCTTATACATTATGGAGAAACTATTTGGGTTTGTTTAACAAATATGTTTTCATAAATTATCCATATGAAAATAGTTCAACTCCACTTGAAAGTAACTAAGGCTGAAATTTGATGTGTTATATTAAAGGTACTGTGAAGATGTGAAGCAGCGCTAAATTCTGTTATGATGATGTAAAATGCTACCGATATAAATGTCCAAAATTCTAATATCAGACATGATGATTATCTTAATGAAAAAAGCCCAGAGGCCTAAAAGGGTTAAATGTTTTATAAAATCCTACAGGTGCTTTCAAAATTACTGTGTGGAATAAGCAAGTGCCTATTTTTGATTAATGAGTTTATCATTTTAAATATGGCTATCTAAAGCCTTTATCATCCAGTTTTGTCTTTCCCAAACCTTAAAAATCTGATTAACTGCTCATGAAGTTAAAATGTTATTGGTTCTGTGTTTACATGTGTCCTTTCAGATTCCAAAGGAACTCTTTCTCCCTGACCTCTATTGTGTTCAATACTCTGGGACAGTTCTGTAAGCAGATAAAGCCAATAATGTACTACAGGTTCCAACTTAAAGTATGGTTAATTCAGATCACTAAGGGCAGAAAATAATTCTAATTGGTTGATGGTAATAAAGAAACCAGCTGAGGATTTTAGAAAACTGTTACTGAAGCTGCTCTATAGTTCTCCCTTATATGTTATGCTACACGTGTGCACATATTGTGTGTCTACATGGGAAATGGGTTCTGTTTTAATTGGCTTATAGATAAAATATTGTTCATAAACTCAATCTGCTAAATTAATCAAGGATACCTTTTTGGTTTGTATGACTTAAATTTCTGTATCAGATGTTATAAATTTGTTGACATGTTTGCACTTGGGTTTGCTGGTCAAATAAGTTACACTTGTGTTAGATATTTAAGCAATGTTTCCAAATATGTACACTACTGTCTTCGAAAATTATAGCAGGCATTGGACCTTCACATAAATGTTTTCTTAAGTTGTCACTTAACAGTTAAAGTTGTTTGCTAGTTTTCACTTGATATTGTGATTGTTAGTAGTAATCTGAGAAGCATAACTTGTTCCTTCCTCAGTTCTCTTCAACATAGGAAGCTAATTTTATTCTGATGAACTCTAGAATGTACAATGTGATCTTTAGACCTTATAAAAGGGATGGCTAATATTTTTCTGTAGTAATAGCATAGCTGAAATGAGAGGTTAAATTATGATTCCACAGCTAGAAAAACCTCCCCTTTTTTCAACCAAAGGGACAAAGTTTTACTAATGACTTAATATTTAATAAATAAGGTGGTCATCATTTTTGACATAGCTTTCCTCATGGGCATTGTCTACTTCAAAGAAAAACCACTCAGATCTTGCCTGTGACTACAAATTTCTAGTTTAGGCCACCAAATATTAGGGTCGGAGCACCCCTTGACTTGCATTCTCGTAAAGGTTTCCTCTGGTCTCCATTAACAAAAACTAGGAGGAAAAGGAAGCTAGGCTGCAGAAAGCAAAGTAAAGAGAGGTGGCAGGCCAATTAATGGCTGCTTTACAGTGATCTGCCATCAAAGAGAACCAATAGACCAGTCCACTGCAGTGGTTTTCTATGTGCAAAGCCAGGGCTTCAGCAGAAGTCAGCTCATGAAGAGCCCTGCAGCTCTGCCAGCCAAGAGTTGGGTCACTGGAAATGGAACTGCCCTGGAGTCAAAGGGCCCCAGGTTAGAGCCACAGGCCTTGTTTGCTCTAAGCTGAAAAGCCAAGCCCTTCACTCACCCCAGCTTCTAAAGTAACCACTACTATCGAGGGGATGGCCAAGTAGGGTCAACAACATAGCAGGCAGAACTACCTATTAATAATAAATGTTTTCCCTTTAGAAATGCCACCTACCTTCTCTTCAAGCCAGCTCTCCTCCCAGGCCAGCTAGATAATGGAAGTGAACAGGGTGCCTCCCTTATGATGTACCACATGTGAGGAGATCTAGATTGGTTTAAGCCTCATAACTGACAAGGCCTTAAGCCCACCTGATTGTTTTCAAGCCACCCTTTCTGTCACTTTGTATTTGCCTCTCCATGGGGGGCAGGGGGGGGAAACTTGCTCATGATTTAGACACTTTTCTTAGGGCCTCTAGTAATGACTCTGTACTTGATTCCAGATCCCATGATTTTAGGTCCTGTGAGTTTAAACTGCTTGTTAAATTCATTTTCTCCAGACTTAAAAAGTACAATTCTAGGTGGCCATGCACTTGAAACCTCCGGTGGAAGCAGTCTCTGCAAGCTGGCCCTGCATCCCCCTGGAGAAGCCACCTCCTGCTGGAGCCCTGTCTTGACTCCCCTTCCCAAAGATGCCCCTTTTCAGCATGAAGCAGGTAGAGCTATCATCTGCCCAGTTCCCACTAACAGATGTTAGGACTTCCAGCTCCGGCAGGAGGGCTTGAGGAGTCAGATGGGTTAACAGATAGGGGATCGCAATGGAATTTGGGGTGTAAAACACTTGGTTCCTTCCCCAAAACTTTATCTTTAGCAAGAACTCACAGACTGCCCTCCTTCCTTTCAGAATCTCTAAATTTACCTTGAGAATAGCAAGGAAGCTCCCGCAGAATTCACGGCTTACTGTGCAAACAAGCTATCTACACCCCTTTAGCAGGCCAGACAGGATAGAGAATTTTAAATGAGGTCTTTTGATGGTTTTCTTTTGGTCCCCGCCTGGTAAGTGAATGCCAATCTAACTGTCAAACTTTTTTTCTTCGGAATTGTACTTGCAGCTGACTGCTACCAGTCCCCTTTGGGTTTTCCTCTCTTGGAAGCCCCCCTCCATGCCTCTCTGGCTCGAGGTCCTCGATTCTAATAAATACTTTTAAATCGCAAAAAAAAAAAAAAAAAAAAATCTTAATGAAGAATGGGATGGGAGAAGGAGTAGGAGATGGGATGGGAGTGGGGGTGGGTGGGCGTGTATGGAGGAAAGAACTGCTATATTCCTAAAGCTGTACCTATGAAATTTGCATTAAGTAAAGGCTTGAAAGAAAAAAGAAAAAAACACTAGCATCCCTTATAGGCACTGGTTCATGTCCCCGCTGCTCCACTTCCAATCTACCTCCCTGTTAATGCACCTGGGCTGGGCAGCAGAAGATGGCTCACGTGCTTCAGTCCCTGCTACCCACAAGGGAGAACTGGATGAGAATCCTAGTTCCTGGCTTGGCCTTGGTTGTTTCGGACATCTGAGGGGTGAATCAACAGAAGATTCTGTGTCTCTCCCTCTCTCTCTGTAGTTCTTTCAAGTAAATAAAAAAAATAAACATAGCATAATACTGAATTCATGTCATCATGTATTATACATTTAACCCCTGGAGCGTCCGATACCAAGAGTTAACACAGAAGTAAACTACGGACTCCGGGTGTTAATGATGTGTCAACATAGGTTCCTCAGTTGTGGTAAGTGTACTTCTCTGCTTCGGGGTACTGATACTGGGGAGGCCATCCTTGTGTGGGGTCAGAGACCATATGGGAAAGCTCTATCCCACCTCAATTTTGCTCTAAGTCTAAAACTGCTTTGAAAAAATAAACCTTAAAAATACACAAGACCTTAACAAAATAAATCTGTTAAAACATTCAGTGGTAACAGAACAACTTTTTCAACAAATAAGCTCTAACTATTGGCTAAATGTATTTAAAATCTGAGTTTGGTTCCATACCTCATACCAAATACAGAATTTAAACCAAAATGGAACATAGACATTTGCAAATAGAAAATACAGGAGAAAATGTTTATGACCCTAGGTTAGGCAAAGATTTTTTAAGACAGAACACCAAAAGCACAATCTGTAACAAACCAAATTTATATATTTGTTTTCTTCAAAACTCAAAATGCTTACTCTTTAAAAGATGATTTTAATAAAATGAAAACCCCAAAAATGTGAGAAAAACCATTGCAAAAGCACAAATCTGCTAACTTGCATCCAGAATATGTAAAGAACTCTCACAGTACAACAGCAACTAAAAATTAATGCTCACCCTCCCCAAAATGAGGAAAACAGATCAACAGATACACAAAGAAGAAATACAGATGAAAAATAAAAAGATAATGACTAGTGATCAAGAAAATAGACCATATCCAGTGAGATGCTACTACCTATTATCATGCTAAATTTCAAAGACTGACCTCATCAAATGACAGTGAGCATGTGGAGGACCTGGAACTCTAACACACTGCTAATGGGAATGTACAATGGTGAACCACTATGCAAAACAAGAAAGCAATCTCGTAAAAAGCTAAACAGGTATATCCCATATGATCTAGACATCCAACTTCTCGGTACTAAGCCAACATAAATGAATGTATGTTCACAAAAATTGTGCTTATTTGTACATAAACGTTTATAGCAATTTTACTTGCCATTGTCAAAAACTGGACACAATAAAAATGTCCTTCAACAAAGGAAGGTAAATTGTAATTTATTAATACACTCAAATAATACTCAGCAATCAAAATGAATGAACTGATATATTGATTACCAAGAGGTTTTAACACTGTATGACTACAGTAATATGCATTATATAAAGGCAAATCCACAGGAACAGACATCAGGTCATTAGGCACAAAGCAGAGCAGCGAATTTTGTGGTGTGATACTTTGCGGTGGTGGTTACGTACACTTGCATGCCTATGTCTGTCAAAAACTCCAAACTGTACACTATACAGGGTAACTTTTACTGTACATAGACTAGAGTTCAATAGCCTTGAAGTACAAAGCAAAAACAAAACCTGCCATTTGCTGAACCTCATCTCCCTGAAAGGCAATTTATAATTAACTGCCATAAGCTGACAAACACATCTTAGAAAAGCAATCAGTAAGATCAAGACTTGAATGTCCTTGTTTCTCAAAGAACATCAAGCACTAGAAAAGAGCTCAAATAAAGGTTCCTAAATTACGTATTATGGCCACCAACAGCATATGCAAAGTCTACTTTCCAACCCAAGAATCTGGAATATTTGTCAATTTTTAAAGTCCCACTAGCCCTAATACAGGTCATTATTCCTCACATGCATTACACCAAAAAATCTTCCAGTGTGTTTCCCTGCCCCACAAACCATCCACACTTCCCTCAGTTTTCTTCCTACACCAAGCCTGACCTTGCAGGCCTCCCACTCAAAAACCTCTGATCCTTCCCCATAGATAGGATAAAAAAAAAAAAAAGGCTGGAAAGGTCCTTCTCAAATTAGTCTTAAGCTCTCTCTTTAAGCCCATCTCCTATTCTGCCTTCCCCAACAGAAATTAAAAAAAAAAAAAAAGATTTATTCATGGGGTCAACATTGTGGCTAAGCTGTAGGTTAGTACGTTAAGCTGCCAATCCACTTTCAATCCAGGTCCCCACAGCTTTCCACTGTGGGTGGAAACACAGTGGAAGATGGCCTGAGTGTTTGCGCCCCTGTGTAGGAGACTCAGATGTAATTCCAGGTTCCTGGCTTCAACCTGGCCTTTGCAGCTGAGGGAAGCAGGGGGATATAGGTAGTGACTGACAACAGGCATAAGGTATGTTTTGTTTTTTAACAAGGATGAAAATTTCTAGAAATAGATAATGGTGACAGTTGCACAACCTTGTAAATATCCCAAAAGTCAACAAACTGCCCACTTTGAAACGTTAAATCATAGCTCAATTTTTAAATAACACTTTCTCAGAACAGAAAGATGCATAGCTCAATTTTTAAATAACACTATGTCAGAGCAGCAAGCTGCATGTTACGAAACGAGGCCTAAGTTTGTGAGCTGGGGGTCATGCAGTTTAGCTGTTTCCTATTTAAATCCGTTAGATCACAGATGACACATCTCCCTGTGGCCAAGGGTCCAAGACAGGCACCGGCAAAGCACAAATGTAAGCCAGAAAGCTGGTATCACACCATCTCTCACAAACAAAACCACAAGCAACTCAGCTGAATGGTTGGACCTGCCAAAACCATGTTCTTATGTATCCCAAAATTCATCAAAAAAAAAAAAAAGGCAGTACAGAGCCAAGATTCATTTTTCACCATCACCCCCCGCTTTACTCAGATCAATCAGTACCAAGGGGTAAGGTCTCAGCATTATTTTGCACCCTGAATACAACTTTATGCCAAATGTTCTGAATTTTTCTGGCAGAGTAAGCTGTTAAGACCTCTACGTAACAAGGCAATAAACCACTGTTTAAAAAAAAAAAAAAAAAGTACAATTCTAAAAGTCTGAGTTTCCCCTGTCAATTTCGGGTAGCTAAGAGGAAATCCATCACAAGGACACTCAACAATATCATCAATGGTGTTCAACTGTCTGGCGAAAGGTCAAACGACTAATCAACCAAAACACTAAAATCCATTGGCAGCAGTTTTTAGCCATCCACCTTGGGGAAAAAAAAAGTGGGGAGAGGAGCAGTATGTCTTTACTGGTCACATTGCAAATCCATAATTGTACGATGTTAACAGATGCTCCTATGGTCAATATACACTCAAATCAAATCCGTGGCACTATCACTATATATTATGTGTCCATCAAAGCCAAGGATGTATCTGTGCTGTTCTGGCCTGAGAACTCAGTACAGTGATTAGCATTTACCTGTAATAAGTTTATGTTTGATGAATGTAATCATTATGGGAAACATCATGGAGGTGTCTCAAGAAATTACACACACAACTACCATCTGACTCAGCAATCCTGCTTACAGTTATATAACCAAAACAAACACAATCAGTGTCTCAAAGAGACACCTGCACTCTGGAGCTCATTGCCACATTGTTCACAACAGGTAAGACATGAAATCAACCTAAGTTTCGGGGGATGGGTGAATGGATAAAGAAAATGGTGCATATTTTACAGGCTATTTTTCAGTCAGAAAATGAAGGAAATCCTGACCACTTGCAACAGCATCAAGGAACTTGAATATTATGCTAAGTGAAATAAGTCAGGCACACAAAGATACCACATGATCCCATTTCTATGACTATGAAAAATAAGCAGCTGCTGGTCAAAGGTTAAGGGCTTTTAGTTTTAAGATGGGCAAATTCTGAGGATCTCATTACAGCCTGGTGGATCTAAGGGTTGACACTGCATTGCATGCCTGAGAAAACAGATCCTGAACGTTCTTCATACCCACACAGAGACGAGACACCTACATGATGTGATGGACTGCTCAAGTACCTTGATTATGGTAATCAAGTACTTCAGGTGTGTCTCAAGGCATCACATAGTACAAATTAAATTTAACAATTTTATTTGTTAATTATGCCTTGATAAAGCTGGAAAAAATTTGGTTTGTTTTAAGCCAAGAGTAACCAAAGTTTGACAAAAACCACAGTCTGAAATAATGACCCAAAGCCACTGGTAAAACTAGAACCAAAGGAAATGCTTGGGGCAGCACCGTGGCTCACTTGGCTAATCCTCCGCCTGCGGCACCGGCATCCCATATGGGTGCCAGGTTCTAGTCCCGGGTGCTCCTCTTCCAGTCCAGCTCTCTGCTGTGGCCCGGGAAGGCAGTGGAGGATGGCCCAAGTGCTTGGGCCCTGCACCCACATGGGAGACCAGGAGGAAGCACCTGGCTCCTGGCTTCGGATGGAGGCAGCGGCAGCCCTAGCAGCCATTTGAGGACTGAACTAACGGAAGGAAGACCTTTCTCTGTCTCTCTCTCTGTAACTCTGTCAAATAAATGAAAAAAGAAAATGCTACCTCCCTACCTCACACACCTATTCACAAAAACAGCAGAGGGAGAGAATCCTTCAAGCCATTTTTAAAAAATATTTTCTAGAGAGATCTTTCATTTGCTTGTTCACTCCTCCAAAAGGCCTCAAAAAGCCAGGAGCGCAGACCTGCCTCCGGGTCTCCCAGGTGAGTGCGGTCTGAGCACTTGGGCCATCCTGGCTGCCGGATCGGGCGCATTAACAGGAGGCTGCATCGGAAGTGAAGCAGCCAGGACTCCAACAGCAGCTCAACCCCTGTGCCACAACACGGACCCTTCGAGAATTTCCAAACTCCATTCCCAACATTCCCTGACGCGCTTCCTCGTACCACCTCGTCCTCTGTAAACAATCAACTCCGAGCGCGGCTCTGCGGACTGCGGCGAAGAATACGTTAATTTACGTACGTGGAAGGCACCTGGCACACCCGAGTGTCAGTCACTTCCCCGAACCCTCCGCGCTGTCCGAGGGCACACACAAGGCCTCACGGTGGTTCGCTTTATCCACTGCAGTTTCCCGTCCGCGCGTCCGGCTCCGTCAGCCTGAGGAAACCCAAAATGAACCAGGAGGCCACCCGGCCCACGGGGTGCTTATAACCAAGCCCAGGAGCTGCGCAGTGCGAGCAGCTGCGACGAGCACCGCGAGGAGGCCCAGGTGCTGCTGCGCGCCTGCCTCCCCGAGGCCACACAGAGAAGCCCTATCGCACCTGCGCAGGGGTCATCCAGGAGAATCCCACACTTCGTGCCCAAAGTACCCAAACTCGACTCAAACCAGCTGAAACAAAAAAATCAACTGTACCTCATGCTACCGGAGACGCAGAAGGTAAAACTGAGCCTTGTTCTTGCAGCCTTCCACGACAGACACCTCAGCCTCGGGCCAAGGCCGCTCGGCCTTGGGCAACAACATGGCCGAGCAGCATTTACCGGACAGAAGCGGGGAGGCGGGGCTTCTTCCGGAAAGGATGGGACTCAAGAACCCTGTACTCACATTTCATTGGCCTAAATCAGATGGGCCCGCCCAACTCTCAACCAATCAGTGACAAGGGAGAGTAGATTTGTCATCATTGACTAAAATCCTCATCACCTGGAAGTGCAAGGGGTTTTCAACTCAGTCACAGCGGTTCCTACAGGACACTCACTAAATCTCTGGTGAAGGCATACATGGAGTGTGGCATGGCTAGCTCAACAATACAATCCAATGTGAGCTCGCATAGAAAACCTCCACTTCTGGTGCAATGTGCTAATGTGCCAGGGAAAGCTGCCGAGGATGGCCCAAGTGCTTGATCCCCTGCACGCAGGTCGGAGACCAGAAAGAAGCTCCTGGCTTCAGCCTGGCTCAGCCCTGGCCTTGCGGCCATTTGGATTGTGAACCAGCGAATGGAAGATTGAGAGCTCTCTCTCTCTCTCTCCGTCTCTCTCTCTCTCTCTGCCTCTGCTTCTCTGTAACTCTGTCTTTCAAATAAATAATCTTAAAAAGTGCAAAGGATCACAGAGAGACTCTCATTTTACCCATTTTGTCCATAACAACCTTGACTTAGCGAGAAGGGAGTACTCAGACATATGGCTGAAGTCTGACTTAAACTGGCCCAGGGGGCAGTGAGAATCAGAGTGCCGGGGTAACCACGATACAGACAGCCAAGACTATCCAAACCCTTAGTGGGTCTGGAAGAATTCCTGTCCCCAGCGCATGAGATCCACTGGGCACGGATGTGGCTCTCTCAGCCTACTGCTTTCATGTTCAAGGATTCAGCCACATCAGTCTCCAAGAATTGGTCCCTTTTTCTCCAGAGACCATGGCACTGAGATCGAGTCCTTGTCCCAAACACGACCAAGCAGCTGACGGGGTAAACAGAAGCCTCACCCAAGGCCTGGCCGTACCTCTCACCGGCTACACCATCTGAGCAAAAGATCTCTCAGGAAGATCTAGGTAATGGAAACACTACAGGGGATATCTTTGTTCACTGGCCCAGAGCTTCTTCAAAACATTTAGGGAAAAAAATGGAATTTAACCTTTACTTGGGTGCAAGATTTAAGGGAAGATACTTTGAGGTACAGAAAGTTAGAGAACGGGGGCTGGCCTATAGAACACTAATGGAAATGGGATGTTTAAGTAAAATTTGTCTTAGTTTTATTTGCATATGAATAAGATGGATATTAAAGACTGTTCACTTATGCTGCTCATGCTTTATGCAAATCAATAAAATACTGAAAAAACAATTTTGACATCTGTGCAAAGGACCTGTCATCCTTAAATGCTTGGGTTACATAGATTGAATTCTGCCCCCTCAAAGTTCTGATGTTGAAGTCTTGACCTCCATCCAATACCCCTGAAAGTAAAATTGTTTGGAGATAGGGCCTTTACAGAAGTCATTAAATTAAAACGATGGGCCCTAATCCAATAGGACTGATGGCCTTACAGAAAGGGGACATTTGGACACAGACATGAACACAGGGAGACACTGTACAAAAAAGAATGCGGAGATCAGAGCTAGTCCTCAGATACAGCAGCCAAGGAATGATGAAGATGGCCAGGAAAGAAATATGGTGCAGATGCTCCCTCCCAGCTTCCTAAGCACTGCTGACCCCTTGGTCCCAGACTCCCAGTCTCCTGACTGTAAGACCACACATTTCTACCACTTAACCCCCACCATTGCCCCCAGTATGGGCACTTTGTTACAGTAGCTCACACAAACTAATAGAGCACATACACACACAGATGGTATGTCCAGAGGGTTAGTCCTTGGGTCCCTGCACCTGCATGGGAGACCAGGAAGAAATTTCTGGCTCCTGGCTTTGGACCAGCCCAGCTCTAGCCATTGCAGCCATTTGGGGAATGAGCCAGTGGATAGATGATCTTTCTTTCTCTCTCCGTAAAATAACTGCCTTTCAAATAAATAAATCTTTTTTTTTTTTTCTGACAGGCAGGGTGGACAGTGAGAGAGAGAGAGACAGAGTGGACAGTGAGAGAGAGAGACAGAGAGAAAAGTCTTCCTTTTCCGTTGGTTCACCCTCCAATGGCCGCTGCGGCCAGCACACCGTGCTGATCCGAAGCCAGGAGCCAGATGCTTCCTCCTGGTCTCCCATGCAGGTGCAGGGCCAAGGACTTGGGCCATCCTCCACTGCACTCCTGGGCCACAGCAGAGAGCTGTACTGGAAGAAGGGCAACCGGGACAGAATCTGGCACCCTGACAGGGACTAGAAACTGGTGTGCCGGCGCCACAGGCGGAGGATTAGCCTATGGAGCCAAGGCACCGGCCAAATAAATAAATCTTAGAAAAAGAAAAAACAAAAACCTATAGGTGACAATTTTTGCTGCAAAATAAACTTTCAATTTCATTTTCCATGAACATTTTGATGTCCTTTCATATGTATACAAATGAGATGTGTATATACACACAATATACTTGTGTGTGTGTGTGTGTGTCACTATAACACACAGACAAACACACATGCATGAAAGCCTGATGACACTTGTTGCCTCTAAGGAGAGGATTTGGGGAACTGGACAGGAAAGAAAATTGTCATAGATGATTCCTATACAACAATTGAATTGCAGACCCTATGTGTACTCCCTACTCCCAAATCAGATATCCAAGAAAATAAAAGTAGCTTTCTGGGGACTACATCCTCACCCCTTAGACTGATCTTCCCAGCTTTACCTTCTAATTGACTGTGGAGGATGGCTGTGGGGAGTACCACCTTGACTGTCATGCCGAGGCTTCAACTGGACTCGATGGAGGAAAGATCAACTAGGTTGAATTCTGTAAGGTGCAGAGAGGGGATATAAAGGTAGAGGCTGTGAGCATATGACTACCCTGAGCTATTGCATATTGATCAGGGTGTGAAGTTCAGCTTGTTTGGGGGACTTAAAGGGCAATATGGGAGTAATATTCATCAGGGAACCCTCAATTGGCCGAACTTCGTTATAGTCTGTGAGTCAGGCAGGTGGCTCCAAGACATGTGATACAATGACTCACCAAATGCAAAGAAGTCCTTTTTCCTTTCTGGAGTTAATGGGCAGATGGATAGCCACTGTGTGAGTCATGAGGCCCGAGGCCAAAATGGCTGTGCAGATGGAGACAAAATGAGATCCCATGCAGGAGGCTCTTATCTCATCAGACTGTGGGGGTCTGACCCCTGCATGGGCTGCACCTGCCAGGATGCACAAATTCCAAGAGGCAATCTCAGCCCCTGTGGCACAGGGGATACGGAGAGTTGGCACAGCCACGGCTACCACCAAGACCTTGGCCACCTTTCAAATGAGAAATGATCAGAAACTTGAAGCAAAACTCAACATGGAAGAAATGAAAATAAAGGCTGTTGTGTGCCAGATTCAATCTGACTCTGGTCCTAAATATATCAAAATACGACCATGTGTACAAATGGACACCTCAGGTGTCAGCATTTTAAACAATGGAAGTTAGTTTTCTATTCAGTGGATCCCCTCTGAGGGACAATAGCTAAAGCCTTTGAACAAACCAGCTCTCTCTCTCTCTCTCTCTCTTTCTCTCTCTCTCTCTCTCCCCATAGAAAAACAAGCTTCTCCAGCCAACAAATCCAACACACAATGTTTCTATGCCAGAGAGACATCCCTCCACTAAGAGATCTGCCGAGAAGGCAAGGGATCAGGAAGGCAGGCAGGGAAAGAACTCCAAGTTCAATTGAAAGACATCAGATACAGGTCGATTCACAGCCTTCAAGTCCACCTTGTATAGATCCAACCTGCTAGTAAACTTCTCAGGCGAGATTATGAAGCAAGCCCAGAGGGCAACATTCTAGTGCACAGGGCTGCTCTGTGGTGTTAAAGGACTTCCATGGATACGCATACCCATCCAACCACCCTCTCCAGAAGACCCACTATGCCTACTCCTGGGGGCACAGATGTCAACACAACAGCATTATTGATCTCAAAAAGCATCCAGTGTAAATACATACACAAACAGCTCCAGATGGGCAAATGTTCTTTTTAAAAAAAAGATTTATTTTATTTATTTGAAAGACACAGTTACAGAGAGAGGTAGAGAAAGAGAGAGAGGTCTTCCATCTGCTGGTTCACTCCCCAGATGGCCGCAACGGCCAGTGCTGTGCCAATCTGAAGCCAGGAGCCAGGCGCTTCTTCTGGGTCTCCTGTGCGGGTGCAGGGGCCCACGGACCGGACCATCTTCTACTGCTATCCCAGGCCATAACAGAGAGCTGGATGGGAAGAAGAGCAGCCAGGACTAGAACTGGTGCCCACATGGGATGCCAGTGCTTCAGGTCAGGGCTTCAACCCACTGTACCATAGCGCCAGCCCCAGGGGGCAAATGTTCTGTTGTATCTAACGCTCAAGGGCACTGAAAGCCTGCTCTGGGAGGAAGCAAGAGATAGGCAGGGAGATTCCAGACAAGGTGACTTCTGAGCAGAGCCTCAAAGTGAGGCAGAAACATACCGGTTAAAATAAGAGAAAGGGAAGCCCTCGGTGAAGCCCACTAGCAAATGAGTAAGGAGAAGTTGGGCAACCAGTGAGCAGCCTGGTAAGCAGGAAGCACCCTAGTCTGCTGAGGGAAACAGCACTCAGGGCCAGATGACACTGGGGAGGTGGGCTGGGCCTTCTGTGGCAGCTCAGTGGGCCATGCCCAGAGGAGAGTGCAGGTGCACTACAAAACCCACAGGCTCAGGAAGAGGAGCCTTGGTGCTTGACGTCATTGCCATGTTACAGTCAACTGACTCAAGCCCCGTTACACGGGCTGCCCCACAGTGCCACTCCAGCCCTGCCAGCCCTTCTCCGGCTCTTAGCCGGCATCCGCTGCTGTTAAAGAACTTTCTCGCACGCCTCATTTATTCATTTGTTTATATCAGCATGGACTCCGGAACCCTGCCTGGATTCAGTTGATCAGAGATCTTTACTCAGCGTGTTTGTTTTGCTACTCAGTTTCCCTGAGGTTTGCCAGGCGGTTTATGTGAATTGCCTCAGTGAATGCAGAGACCACGTCTAGAAACTTGGGATCCTCATTAGCCCTGTTTTGCAAAGAAGCTGGAGCTCCGAGAGCCACCTTGCATTTCATTGCCGGGGCCTCCAAATGTCTTGTACTGAAAGCTGGTGTACTGAGATGCACGCATGCACACACTTTCTCTCCTAATCCTCTGGTGCCTTGCCACATGGGAATTGTCTCCTCCCGGCCCCTCTCTTTCAAAATGATTAGGCTCAGGGAGGTTAAAAAAACTGTCAAATTCACCGGTGTTGTGGCCAGAAGTGGGTAAAGCCACCACCTGCAATGCCGGCATCCCTATGAGCGCTGGTTCAAGTCCTGGCTGCTCCAGCTCCCTGCTAATGGCATGAGAAAAGCACTGGAAGATGGTCCAAGTACTTGGGCCCCTACCACCCATCATGGGAAACCCAGCAGCTTCTGGCTTTGGCCTGGTCCAACTCTGCCTATTGTGGCCATATGGGGAGTGAACCAGTGGATGGAAGATCTCGCTCTTTCTCTGTTAACTCTGATTTTGAAATATTAAGTAAATATTTTTTGTTGTTGTTGTTTAGATTTCATTTATTTATTTGAAACGCAGAGTCACAGAGGGGCAGAGGCAGAGACAGAGAGGTCTTCCATCCACTGGTTCACTCCCCAATTGGCTGCAATGGCTGGAGCTTTGCCCATCCAAAGTCAGGAGCCAGGAGCTTCTTCCAGGTCTCTCATGCAGGTGCAGGGGCCTGATGACTTAGGCCATCTTCCACTGCCTTCCCAGGCCACAGCAGAGAGCTGGATCAGAAGAGGAGTAGCGGGTCTCTAACCGGTGCCCCTCTGGGATGTTGGCACTGCAGGCACTGACTTAACCCACTACGCCACACCACCAGCCCCAAAAAATCAATCTTAAAAATAAAATAGCTGGTAAAAATGCTGTGAGAATTTGAAGGTCCACTAGAAATCCTAACTTTCTCCAGCAGACTATGTTGCCTCTTTAAACTAGATTTCCTTTTGCACATGGGAGACTTAAGCATCTCCCTCTTTTTTAATGCCACTTACTTAATTCAGCTCAGGACTGAGGAGGTGAGAGGAGAAACCGTGGCTTCTCTACTGACAGCTTGTATTTCTAACGGTTTCTGCCATAGCCAAAAGCCATTCTGCGTGCAATCAACACCAAAGCTAGGAAGCTGCGCTGGTTCAGACGCAGCCAGAATCTCATTTAGGGCAACAGAGGTAAGGAAAATGCAGTCTCTGGAGGCAAGTGCATTCCAGCATGGAGAGGAAGACTTTGGCAAGGTCTTTACTGTACTCGTCCCGTGATTTACCATGTAGGTCAATACAGAGGTTCATCAAGGTACATGGAAGAAACCTCTCCTTCATCCAGCTGTGGGCCGAGCAACATTGCTGATGACAGCAGACCCCTGAAAGTCTTGATGTCGAATCAGAAACGAGGTGTGCGCTATGGCCTTGACCACAGCAGGTCACAGATGGGTCTTCAACATCACACCAGGCTTCCGTGTAAACACAGAATGGGGCTCATCCCACATCCACCAAGTGAGAACCCTGGGGTATGAACAAGTTCCTGAGGACGCCAAGCATGCCAGGGCCTCTGACCAAGCCAGCCCGCACGCTCACTAGCGCTGCACCAGCAGTGGCGCCCTTGGCCTCTTGTTTTGGCCATGGTCGACTCCACTGGCATGGGTAATCCTGGGGTCCCCACATGAGGAACAGTGAAGGATGTTTCCACTGACCTTGGCTCCCGACTGCTTCCTGCAGACTGCAGGAGTCTGAGGCGTCCCTGCCCGAGTGCACTGATACCCTGCATCTGTGTGCAGTTCTGGGCCACGCTGAGCAAAGTTCTGAGACACTTCCTTGAGGTGGGAGGGGAACCAAATTCCTGGAAACTCGAGGTCTGGTCTAATCCACTGCAAACAAACAAAACCCAGCTTCGACTGGTTGGCCTTGGAAGCAGTCACCTTATCTGCAAACCAAGATCATGATGGATCAACAGCAAGTATGGTATTTGTAGCTTCTCCCCAGTCTAGGGTCCCACCTTCCATCCCCACCCTCACGTACACTGAAACCACTCCGGGCTGGCTGCACAGGACGCCCATGAATGTTTAACTACTGGCTCTCAGATGGTGCGTATGATTTGTTGTATTTGAGGACCCCAGGGGTGCAAAGAAGTCCCACCATCACCTAGGTCAGGCCACAGGCATTCTAACAACTGGCTCGCAGGATTCCTGTCTATTTCACAATTGGCTCTTGTGAACCAGGACGAGCCAGAGCCTGTGCAGCGCAGGCTCTAGAAGTTCCATCAATTTTAGTCATGCGGGGATGGGGCCGGGGTGGGGGTGGAAGGATGGATGGCAGCAGTGCTGGGTGGTCAGCGAGGCCCCTGAAGAACGAGAACCCTTGTCCCTGCCTCTCTTGAGTTCCCATCATTCTCCCCGAGCATCTGACAGCAACACGGCAGAGGGCTGGAGGCTCAACACACGCATACATGAGTACTGCAAAAGGTTCATGGAAAATGTCATCAGAAGATGTCTATTTTAGTGCAAAAATATTTTTAAATCTGCATTTGAGAGGGTCCTCAAAAGTTCATGGAAAAATATATTATTAATAAAAAACTGGAGTTCAAAAATTTTTTGCACCCAAATAAACCGATCATTACTGCTATTTTCCCATGAACTTCTGAAGCCTTGTATGTGTGTGTTTAAGCAGCAAGGGGTAGACTTGACAACAAAGGCAGATCATGTTGATCTGAGGGAACTAGGGACCAGCCCAAGTCCCACAGGGTCCATCATCATCCAGCCAGGGCTGGAAGGGGAGGCAGTCACAAGAGGCTCACATCACCCTCTCTCCCCGCTGAGAGCCCTCATGTGCAGCAACAGACTTAGGTAAAAAGCACAAAGCCTACAAACTCTTGTGTTGGCTACACGATCTTGGCCCAGTCACTTAACTGCCAACTCCTCTGCTTCCTGTTTTTCCTTGGGGCTCCATCATGGCTTAGGAAAGACCTTTGTAGTTGTAAAGAACAGAGCTCACTCAGTTTCCCCCGAACACAATGAGGCAAGCACTGTGAGGATGCAGGGATCACGTGAGATCCTAAAACAGAGCACAGGGAGCAAGCAGCCCCTGTAAGAAAATAAAATGCTGCTTCGGATTGAGGCAGCTTTTCTCTCTCTGGTTGTCTCCGGTCTTTTCCCTCTGCATCAATGTCCTGGCATGTGTGGTGTGTGCAGGCCGGGCCACAGGAGCTGCAGGACACTGGCAATTTGGTTACCTTTGGAGTAGGTGTTCGCCTATGTTTAGTTCTTTCGGTCATGGTCACGGAATCAAATGGGGACAAATCATGATCTGCGGGGCTGTCCTTGACAGGGGTGCTGGTGGGTGGAAGTCACACAGTCCGAGGTGCTAGGCCAGCTGCAGCCAGAAGCTGGCAATATGGTGACTTAATTATGTGCTGAACTCCCAACCCAGAAGGTAGGGATTCTTATGTCCATTTTAAAGATATTGAGGGTGGGGTGGGGACCAGCATTGTGCAAAAAAAGTACTGATGCCAGCAACCCATATGGGTTGCCCCAACTTCTGCACTTTCAATCCAGCTCCCTGTTAATGTGCCTGGGAAAGCAGCAGAAGACGGCCACAGTACTGAGACCCCTGCCACTCACATGGGAGACCCAGACTGGAATTCCTGGCTCCTGCCTTTGGCTTGGCCCGACCCTGGCCATGTGGCCATCTGGAGGAGTAAACCAGCAGACAGAAGAACTCTCTTTCTCTTTCTCTCCCTTTTTCTCTGTAATTTTTTTTTTTTGGGGGGGGGAGATGTGGTGGGGTGGGCAAAAATCAGACAAGGGCCTGTATACAAATTACTCTTCAGGTTGATTTAGAACTCGGGACTTCAGCTGGAAGTGAAAGAACCCAACACAAATTACCACACATTTACTGATTAATATATAGAAAAAGCTCAGGTGCATCTGGACCACTGGCAGGCAGTGCTACTACTGTTTTTACCTCTTAGCACCCAGTCTAGGAAGCAGAGTCCTCAAGCAGGTTCCTCCATCAAAGGGGCAAGATGGCCACTGGCAGTCCACACAGCTCCAAATCCAGCACAGAAAGTGTCCATAATGTCTGTCTAAAAAAACAAAAAATCCCAGAAGTGGACTCTCCTTGGACTTAATCAGGTCCTGAATCAACCAACCACTAGGGCAGGGAGGCTATCGGGTCACTACTGGACCCAGGGTCAATGCCAACCCAGCCAACCCCGTGAGTGCTCCGGTTAGGGGAAGAATGACTCGCCTAAGGAGAATGGAGGTGCTGTTACCAGAAGAAAGGGCACCAGATGCCAAGCAGGCAAAGGCAACAGCTGTTCCCAAGGGCATTCAGGCCTGAGTTAACCTCAGGGACACAAGTGGTAGGCAGCACCCAGCCCTTGTCTGTGGATACAGCAGGTGCCCGATGCATTCGGAGTGAATGAGCAACCATTGGCTCAGATCATTGCAGAAGGCGAAGGCTCGGTGCCTCCAGGGGCCTGGGATCCACAGGAGCAGCCTTACTGAGAAGAGCCCTGAGGCCAAGCTCAGCAGCTAGGACTTGTTTCTTTTGTTTTCCAGGCCACAGGGAGCTTCTGGAAGTTGCTTGACTGCTGTGGTGTGCCTGGGTCAAGTTGGAGCTGCGAGAACCCCTGTGCTTGAGTGACAGTGTTATCTCTCCGGGGCCAGGAGTGCCCTCCGAGTGTGTGAAGGTTCTCCTGTAAGAGCTGGAACCTTTATCTGCTGGTCACCGGTCACCCCAACGAGAGAATGTGAGACCCAGGGCAGGGTCTCAGAGTCTGGCTGTGTAACCACCCTGCTGCAGGGCCCCCAGCGAGGCTGCCCTGCCCAGACGCCGGTCAAGATCTACCCCAGGTACCCCTGCAGTTTCTCAGACTCACGTTCCTGGGGTGGTCGAACAGG
The DNA here is from genome assembly GCA_949820135.1 of Sylvilagus floridanus. NCBI lineage: Eukaryota > Metazoa > Chordata > Mammalia > Lagomorpha > Leporidae > Sylvilagus > Sylvilagus floridanus. Next base: position 28,783,095 of record OX463241.1, on the reverse strand, counting down.
TTTGGGTGTGTCCCTGGGGTGTGTGAACAACTTCGTGAACAGAGGAGCACCTCACGCCATCCCATTCCATATCATGATTATGCATGATTTACTGCCGTTCTTTATGGCAACTGACTGGTGATTGGGGGGGGGATGGGGGGAGGTCTTTCATGAGAATCCCACTGTGAAATGTCTCGGCACTCAAGTGCCACGGGGACGGGCCACATCATCAAGTGGTGACACGAATTAGTTGGTATGGGAGAAGGATTTGCAGCAGGCTTTCAGTGACACAATTCCTTCGGATTCTTACCAGGTTCGTTCATGGTGTCTCCTGGCTGGAATGCAGAACATTGTCACCATTTTCCAAACAAGCTCTGCTTGCTGGGTGAAGACGCTGTCAGGGCTTTTCTTCTGGGGAATCCATTCATTCCAGGATTGGTCAAAGAGAGACATTGTTGAGCCGTTTTCGAATTCAACAGCTATCTCAAGTCTTCTACTTGCAGTGCAGGTAAATTCTCTAATAGGGCCGTTATTAAAATCTCAGCAGTCAACACACAGCATGCTGGGCCTCGATAAAGACAAAGAAGCAATTTCTAAGGGCAGGGGGATCAGTGCTGGCTACTCTTTCTTGCTCTCTGTTCCCCTGCAGTGTGCTGTATGCCTTGCTCTGGACAAAGCACTGGCACTAGGGCTTACGGGGTCCAGGCTCCACTCCTGAATTGTCTGACCACTTTGGGTGGATTGATGATTTCCTAGAGCAGTTCAGGGCCACACGGTCATTGCTGGATCCAAGTTGCTGCCAGCCAAGCCGACCCTTGAGGTTGGGGCCTGAGGGCAGCGGTGGTTCTCCCAAAGAGAACCTGTTCCCCGGATGCCATGAAGGTGAAATCAATATTCTCATTGAGTGGGAGAAGTAAAAGGCTTTTGGGGGTGGGAGCTTTTCTCCCCAGAGCTAGGACAGAGTAGAAGTGTAACTTCCGGGCCCAGCTGGGGTGCAGCCTTTGTTCCTTCTTAACTCAGTGACTATGAACAACCCAGCCCATCTAAAACTTGCTTTCTTCACCTGCAAAACAGAGTTAACAACATACGCTTTCCATCTGGATGGTCTGAGAACTAAACGAGATGGTGTGCGCACGGCCATTAGTACAATGCCTGTTACATGGAAGTCAGTCCTTGCCACCAGACCTGCTTTATCACTGTCACCAGACAGGAAACAATTCTGCCTCTACCACGGACACAGGAGGCATGGGCGAGGGTTTCACCTAGGAGTGACCTCAGTGCACCCCGAGACACTCACTCATCATCTGCTTTGTCTCATGCCCTCCCCTCTAGCTCTGACTTATTCAAACCTCATTGGGTCAAGAGGAGATTAAAATAATCTGAAAATCATTTCTGAGTATTAGCAGATTGGGCTGGAACAGTGGTTCCTCCCACAAGACACATGCTCAGGCGACTGCCCTGGCAATCCCAGAAAAAGCCCGAAGGTCTGTGATCAGCAGCTGGATCAGGGTGGAGAAAGGGACTGTTTTCAAATTATTAAATTTTTAGAAATTTTCACAGCATGCATTTCTAGCCAGTGAAACATGGCTCGCCCATGCTGTGGGCTCAAGGGTGATGGGCTGGGCTAAAGCTGGAGTCCTGGAGAGCCGTGCAGAGCCCAAGGAATAAGGAACCAGTCACCCAAGATGGGTGAGCAAAGGGCTCCTGGGAGGAGAGAGTTTTGAATGGAAACATATCCTGCTCTCACTTCTGCCACGGCAAAGCCAAAGTTGAGCATCCGCCAGATTGTGCTTCCTGGAGCAGCAAGGCCAAGTTTGTTGACAACGGTCACAGGGAGGGGGAAGCTGTGCGGCGGAATGGAGGAGCCACATCAGAAGCGGAAGGGAAAACTTCCACCACATCTAAAAATAATCCCGTGCGATGTGACTCTGTGTGTGTGTTGCTGTGAAATCATGCGTGTGGATCCTCAAGGCGCTGTAACCGGAGCTCTGGGAGGCCGCACGGGCTCCAGGAGGGAGACTGTCTTGGCACTTTAGGGTCCCCTCTTCCAGCTGGGCTGAGCTCTCTCGTCCCCAGTCTTTTCACGGATAAAATGGAGGTGATTACAGCAGCGTGTTCATACATCGGGAGGACTCAGGGAGCCTCACTGTTGGAGCCCAGTGAGAAGGCATCCATGTGAGCTCATCTAAGAGCACTTCACAAGGTAGACTTGCAAGGTGCTTATTGTGGTCGAAAAAAATGGAAATCCATGAGGTTTTCTCATAAAACACATTATTCATCAACACTTTTCATATCATCATTGAGAAAAAACAGAAGCTACAAACCCAAGATGGGAACAAGTAAGGGTGAGAGAGTTTCCAGTTGTCTGGAAGGCCATGCCTCCTCACCTTCCAGCCACAGGGAGATCACACTCCCCTACCTCTGTCAGTGTCTCAAGCTCCCTTAGAGTCTCGGGACACTTCTCCATCTGCCTCAGTGGCAAATCCCTCTTCATCTTCGAGGTCTTGAATGCTATTCTGGGGCACTTTCTCTGGCTGCCACCTCCCACGTAGAAAGGGCTGCTGTGACCACGCCAACGCCACGTGGCGCATACCACTCCTCGGGTCTCACTTACCTGTTGCAGAGGCTCACTGAGTTTCCTTAGGACAGAGACCATGTCTTACATTCTCTGCTTCTGGCAGCGCCTGCTATACAAGGAGAGGCCAAGAAGGGACTGCTGGAGGAGAGCATAAAAACGGAGGGCACAGGGCTGGTGTTTGGCCTAGTGGTGGATGCTGGAGTACCTAGCTCTAGCACCTGACTCCAGGTTCCTGCTAATGCAGACTCTGGGAGGTAGCAGGTGAATCCTCAAGTAACTTGGCCCCTGCCACTCCGGTGGGAGACGCAGGCTGAGTTCCCGACTCCTGTCTCTGCCCCATCCCAGTCCAGACCTGGCTGTTGCAGGCATTTGGGGAATGAAGCAGCAAACGAGAACTTTGTTGCTCAAAAAAATATATATATAAAAGTTACTTTAAATAAAAAAAGGAGGGTACCTGCTCTAACAGGAGGAAGGCCGTTATTCTCCAGAACGATGGACACCAATGTGCAAACAGACTTCAGCTGCAACATGGGAAACTGGAGTCCAACACAAAAGAATTCCCTAAGCGAGAGTGTTAGCTAGCAGACCAAGTTCCCGTGGGACACTGCGCAAACTCCCTGGAGGGTCTTTACAAGGGAGCACTTTCAAGGTTCAGGGTGACTCTGATGTGGTTTGGCTCCCAGCTTTCGATGAGCTTCAACAAACAGCCCCCAAGTCACCCAGAAGACAGCGAGGGTCTCTGGGCCTCAGTCGGCAGCACGTCCAGATGGTTTCTTGTAGCTGGCACCCGCCAAGGGAGCTGGGAAAGAATGTGGCCCTGTGTGTCGCGGGGAGGGTGGGAAGCCTTCCTCCGAGCAGCCCCAGTCCTGGTACTGCACAAGCGGAGGACTTCGCCATGGGTCACTTACTGAGTGTCCAAGTACCCAGTCTGCCGCCACTTGGCTTCCGTCCTGCACCCATTTCTGTGGAGCAGAAGAGGCGGGCAGAACCAGTGGCGTTCAGTGCTTTCCCGTCTGCAGCCAGGAGGCCCCTGCTGCGTGCCAGGGCGTGGGCAGGTGCTGAGCGGATGGATAAAGAAGACGTGGCCTCTGAACTCACTGAGCTGTTTATTGACAGAAAGATGGGCCTCGAGCATCTCATAACAAATAATTAATTCATGCAAAGTACCAAGATGGAGAAACACGGCCTCACAGGAGAAAAGGCGGAACAAAGACGCCCCCCTTTGCGAAGGCTCAGAGAAGGCAGCAAACAGTAAATACATGCAAAAACATCTTGGCGGTAATCTACTGCCCAGGCGTGTAAAGGGCTAATCCAGCCACAGTGGGAGAACAAGTATCTTCACTTTAGGGTGAGCACAAGAGAGGACCCGCAGAGAGGACCCCGGAAGTCTCCCTGATGCACTAGCTGGCCATGGGAAGGCAGATTAGCTACCTGGGTTTCCGCCAACAGAGGCTGCAGCTGGCTCGTGGGGTTAATTTCAAAAGAGACTGCACAAGACACAGCGGGACAGGAAGGTTTGCTTGGTGTTGTGAGACACCGTGGGTCTGGTTTTGATCATTTCATCTTAAAAAATTCCCTGTGTTGGTCCCACTGCCTGGGACTCACCAGGGACAGCAGGCTGGCCTCTGCAGGGTCTTCCTAGCCCCCACCCCCCAGCACAGAGCCTCCCCCTGCTTCCACCCCCCGCAGTTAGCGCGCTGGTTAGCGCCTCCCTTGGCTGCCGTGCAAGCTGAAGTCAGCCAATACTGACTAACGCAGCACAGTTAATTACTTGCAGCTTAGCTTAGTGCTATTAAAAGCAGGGCGAGCCAATGACATTGACACATTTGGGTAGGAGAGAGGTGTGGTATCTCAGTGGAGGTTGAGAAAGAGCTGGAAAAAGAAGAAATGAAAGCTGTGACTGAACTCTGAAGAGAGCAAGCATGCTCAGGGGCTGAGCAAATCTTTCATCACACGCACTGCCTACCGTGTACCTAATCTCAAGCGCCAATCCAGTGCGTCTCTAACCAAGGTGCTCTTACAGGCGACTGATCATGCAGCCAGAGCTAACAAGTCAAAAACACCGACCAAACCACAGGACGTGACGGGTGCGAGCCCTGCTCTGAGTGGCTGCCAAGAGCAAAAGGAAAATGCAAACCTGCTCAGGTAGGAAGACAGGGAGGTTGAGGCCCCAGATAAGATACAGACATGCACCACAGACTTCATTCTCGCCACGGAGCAATCAGACATGCGCGCGCCCCACCTGAAGGACCCCCCCCCCCCCCGGTACGGAATGACCTTTCACGTGGCACAGGCTCCAGGGCCTGGGAGGCTTCCCACAGAGCCTGGACACTCGGCGAGGGCAGCAGGTGCTGTGAGCCTGTGCTGTTCACAGGAACACACCAGGGCCTTAGTGCAAACGAGGACAACAGAGGCAGCTCACGTGCGAGCCTCACGTTCAGAGAGCCGCCCTCTGAGGTCAGAAATCACACTGCCGATTCCCGAGTCCTGGGTCCCCCAGTCCCCTCGTTGAGCAGGTCAGCAAGCCCTCTCCAGGCCGCTACTCAGCGTGCACCTGTGGTGCTGTGAAGCCCGAGAAGGCTCAGTGGCTGTGGCTAGCCCAGGATGACCCGTCATCAGTTCTATACACATGCTTTTCCCCAGCCCTGTGGTGGAGCTGCCGTGTGCTCACGCTTTGAGTATTCCATATGGTGGTCTCAAAGTTCAGGTACAGCATGGACCAGAACATCGGATTTAGTTAGAATAAATGAGGGGACTTCAAAAAGTTCGTGGAAAATAGAAATAAAAATTTATGCTGTTGCAAACATTTTTTTTAAAACTGCATGCGTATCTTCTCCATACTACACATTTTCCATGGAATTTTTCAAGACCTCTCGTATATGTGCTAACGTCAGAAATATTAAGTGGAAGAGGATTCCCTGGGGATTGTTTAAAATGCAGATGAACACACCCTGCAGTGTGCCCACCTCTCGGTAAATGGAAAACAAAGCTCCTTGGAACTCATTAGGGTCAGCCCCTGCTGGTCACCGACAGCCAGGGGAGCCTTGACCCATGACCTTTGACCATGATCGACATATGCTCACTTGAAGAAAAGTTAAAACATGTTACCAAATCAAAACTCTTATCAGAAACACAGCAAACAAACGTACCACCAAATGGAAAGTCATTTAATTCAAAAATCATACTTCCACTCGTTTCATGTTCATAGATTGTCACAGAAACCAACCAAGTGTGAGAAAGCCAAGTTTCAGAGGCCATTTGACAGAAACTGCATTTTCTTTATAGATATACTTAGAGACACAAAAGCACAGTTTTTAAAAAGCCTGAACATGGAAAACTGTTTTTCTAATAATAGGGGAAAAGTTCTATTCTAGCCACAGGTGATTTTTTAATTACAGAATTGGATTCTATGTACCAGTCAATACTCAATACTCAGTCGACATCTAAAACAGTGCATTATTTATGTCTTTTAAAAAGAAAACATTAAAGTGCCATTTTATAAGTACTTTATTGATATTATATTACACAGCACTTTACGGTATACTCAAAGGTAGCCTCAATTATGAATTAAACATGCAAATATTTTCTTTAGCCAAAACATGGACAAGATGTCTTTTAGAGTGCTTTGGAACACTGGCCTAGCATTAACTACTAAGCATTTATGGGTTTCATCTTTTTTTTCCAACATATTTTTAAAAATAAGTTAATAAGGAACATAGCTGCAGATAGGAACCATTGGATAAATATGAATAAAATTCAATCAACAGCCTTTCCTTTTCTCTAATTCTGAAACTCCAGATTCTCAAGGTTGGACAGGCTTAGCAACTCCCAGCTCACGTGGGTGGCTGCAACAGAGCCTGCATCTTCACCTAGTGATTATGTGCTGCACACACACACATACACAACACACACACACATATGAACACATATTCTGTAGAATCATCCGATGGATATTTTCACAGATGCAAGGTTGATCCTGGCATCCGGATACCCAAGAAAGCAGCTTGAAGGTGTCCGTTTGGACAACTCTGTAGAAATGGTCGAGGCAGAATGGCATAGAATGTCTTAGCCTCTCTGGGAATGCTCCAAGTAATCATGACATTGGTTAGCAGTGTCCTGGTTCTCCCCGACTCCAGTGCCATGAATTTTGACATAGCAGCAATTGCTACTTTGCCATGGGCCTGGGACTGGTGCTGTGTTTGCTCTCCGAGACATTCCACCTTAAAAGATATTTTCATTTGTAACATTCTGCAAAAACTTTTGTAAAAATATTCCTTGTGAAACTTGCCTGGGATAGTTTTTTTTCTCGCTATGATGAACAGTATTTATTTCTCTAAAAATTCCAAGCCCAGCCCAGTTCCTCAGTGTGATGCACCTTGTTTCTCCTCGTTGCTTCTGGTGTCAATCACTATCCTCCACCACGTTTCTGCCCAGGCACAGAGGCGCTCCCCTTAGATGAGACTTCAGCAATGGCTGGCTCTGAATGCCATCGGAGTCTCTCCAGCCTCTCCCTCTGCTCTGGGAAGCTCTTTAGTTAGAAAAGTACTGTAGTGGCCAAAGGAAGAGGCTAATTACCACCTGCTGGAGTCTTGTCTCAGCCACGCTGCAGGACCCCGTAAGCTTCACTGCCCTGCTGCTGTCATTTTGATGTCACAATTACAGAGAAGTGGTTCGGCACCCAGCACATCAGCATGGCTGCCAAGCACATGTGAACACGACCAGACACATTTTTCAAACACCAGCACAGGGTGTGTGAGCAGACTCTGGGCTAACTTGAAAGAGAAGAGGGGCAGGGTTGTCACGGTAATTGATCATGGTCAAGTTTGCCAGAAGAGAGACAGCGCCCTAGACAGAACACCTGGGACATTCCTTTCAAAGTCAGGGAGCTGAGGGGCTGCTCCAGCGCTGGCAACTTACTTGGATGACATGTCACTCATAACCAGGGCAGAGTATGGGTGACACAGTGACCACTGCTGTACCTGGGAGTCCCCTAGCTACTAAGTTTGGTAAGACTGCTTTTGGAAGCAGAAGTCAGCAGATTAAAGGTGCCAGCAGACAGTCATGAGTGAGCAAACAGCGACCTTTGGCTGCTTTTGTCTCTCCAGCCCCCAGTCATGGTGCCTCCACTGTCTCTGCACTCAAGGGAGCCCGTTGTTGAGGCACAAACTCAGTGAGCAGAAGGCCTCCCTTTGCTAGGGCGTCCTGGACTAATGCCCAAGACGACCGCGTCACCAGCACGGCTCAGCCCCAATGCCAATCTGCCACTTCATTGCTCATTTTCTCTTTGTCTTTGCCTCTGTCCAAAAGCCACTCAGCAAGAAGGGACAAGCTGAAGTTAGGTTGAAAACAAGCCGCTGGGTCTAACGTTCAGAGGACACATATTGACTGTAGAAATACCATCCGCACTGAGCTAGAACCTGGCTTCCATTCTATACTAAGAAAGCATGCACTGCCCAGGACTCGTCTCAATGAGTTTGTTTTGAAAAAGAGAACGGAGTATTCTCCACCACGAGCAAGCCAGCACGCTACTTGCTTGGGGGGCAAGGACTTGGAACGAGTTATCTCCTCGTGGCTCAGCATTCCCTGGCTAGGAAATCCTGGGTACCTGGAGGAGTGAGTGAGAGAGCAATCTCCACAACCCCCAAGGATTCAGACTGTGGATAACTGACCACAGAATCGGACACAGCACACAAGGCTCCAAGGAAAGCTCAGCGATACCTGATCTCTACCCCTGGTCTGCCGTCCTGGTCCCTGCTATTATCCCTGCTAAGACAGAGTTAGGGGTAGCAACCATGATGGTGAGGAAAGGCCAATCTGTTTTTCCTCTTCAAGTTCCTTCCTACTTGTTGGCTCACACTGAACAGTTCCGACAGTCCTGTAGCCAATGGGGAGGAGGAGAGCCTGGTGGGACAAAGGGAACCAGAGCAGCCACCTGCCACCAGCCCAGTATGGCTGCAGGAAGCAGGGAAGGGGTCTCACACAGCAGATGCCATCAAGGCCACTCAGGAGGGAGGGACAAGCTTCCAGGCACTCCAGCTGGGGCCAAGTGTCTACAGGTCTGCTTCAGGGAGGAGGTCCTGAAGTGGGGACCCTGGCTTCTGCTCCTCCATTTAAATCCAGGTAAGAGCTCAAGAGGGCAGGGGACAATTCGAATTGTCCAGTGCACTAAAGTCAGTATGCTGGCCTCCTTTCCTTTGGCACATGTGTGAGTGTGCTTGTCCCATGGGGAGACCCACTTCCCAACTTCTCATCCCTGGATCTGAGTGCAGCAGGTAGTCTGTTAGTACTCTCCTCTTGGGCTGTTAGTGACAGATTTTAGTCTTGTCCATTCTTAAGTCTTATTCCCTGGATCCATGGTGGGGTCTTGCTTTCTCCCGGGTGAGTCCCTGGACAGCTTCTGTAGGACCTCGAGCTGATCCACTGAATAGTGAACCGCAGCAGTGAAACCCTGTGAGCCCTGAAGCCTGAACGCAGTCTACACTCCTCCATGCGTCTTTTCCTATCTGGGGGTTACACGGAATCTGGAGGGGAAAGGAAAGAACACATACATGCCGAGGGAAAGGGAAGCAGCCACAAACCCAGAGCTCAGGATTCCAAGAAACCAGTCGTGTTTTAGAACTTAGACGTGTACAACATTGCAAGCTAGCTTAGCCTCATTTGTAAAGCCTTAGATGTCAGAAGATGGGAACACAGCAGTTATTCCACCTCCTTCTGTCCTGATATCGTGGGGGGTAGCAAGAAATACACCTGAGAAGAAAAACCAGAAAAAAATCTACTCTCTGGCCCCACCTATTTAAATCCTGAGCTTTGTCTGACGACTAAGTAGGCATTCTTTGAGAAACTCACTGCCTGAAGATGCTCTTTCCATCTCCAAATCCAAACCCCAAGGAATGCTGACAAACACAGGTGGATAAAGAAGACTGAACACCACCAATTGTCAGCCCCCCCCCCCCAAGGGAACCAAGAGAGAGTAGGTGGTGGGGTGGGTCTCCTTCTGCCAGGCCAGAGGGGCACACCGATCCGGGCACCTTTCCCCCGGCCTCCTTTCCTTCCCACTCAACCACACTTGTTCAGCCATCAAAGCCTACACGTGGGTAGCAACTAGCTTAAAGAGTATCAAATATAAAACTTTGCCATATAGTATTTCAAATCACTCTATTTACAAATTTATCTTTAAAAAAAAAAAAAACGTAAAAGATACAGTCAGTCAACACTATTCAAGTTTTTCTTTCCTTCTTTAAAGTTCCCTAACAAGGAATTCCAGAAGCAGGGGCCACTGTCCGGAGCGATGCTGCCGTCCACAGGGCTCGGGCAGAGCTGGATTGTCCTTCAGGTTGGAGCTTGTCTGTCCAGAGCCACGCCCGCCACGGCTTTCCCATGTGGAAGACACGGGACTCTGTTCTTTGGGACTTGGTGAATGCGAAATATCCAGGGGGACCTCCCCATCCAAGGCGGTCTTTCACAGGCCCTGCCTCTTTGGACCAGCTCATCCTTCCTGCCCTGCACTTGAGGGGTCTTCCTGAATCACAGCGCCTATGACCTCAGCCTCGTGCGTGAGTCCCAGGAAACAAGTCCCTTCTTCTGAGTGGCAGTAAATGCAGATACTCCTTTGAAACTGTAAGTCACAGGGTGACCCAGAAGGCATGGCTAAAAACCAAAGGGCACCAGTGCCCAAGGGTCCAAAGCACTGCAAGAGGGCTGGTGAGAGATGGGCTAGAGGTGGGCAGGGACAGGGGCGAGTGAATGGAGGACGTGAGGGACCCTTCCTTGGACGGTACAACCCACCGGGAGGTAGCACCTTCTCCTCTGGAAAGCAAACACCAATGGCATGGAGGAACAGAGATACGAAGCTTCTATGGAATTGAATCTCAAAAGCTTACTAGGTTTTGCTCCAAATGTATTCTCATGTGATTGAAATTCAGCAGAAAGGGAACTGTTTCCAGCTGCTATCCTGTCTGTCCTAAGCAGACCACCTTCACTCTGCCATCCTTTCCTTCAAGTTCTTGGAATACCATTCAAAAAGCAACCGAGAAGGAAGTAGGGGGAAAAAAATGTATCATGCAAAGAGAGTATGTTATTTTCCGGAGGTTGGTTTATGAGTAGGCTGGGTTGCCGTGGTTACCAGATGATGGTGGCCCATGGTGGCCGGGAAGTTCCTAGCTCGGGAGTGGGTAACGTGGGGTGAGCGTGTTCCCTTGCATGAGAGGCAAGAACTGAATTGTGCTGCTGATGGGCCAGTGGCTGCTTTAGAGGTGCTGAAAGATTGGGTCTTACATAAACAGTGCCATCACGCCTCTCCGCCTGGCATGCAGACAGACAGACCCAGCTGCCTGCGGCATGTGGGTCTCAAGTATTCTGAGGAAGAGGGAGAGCCTCCTGTAAACAAAAGCGACGGACCCAGCCCGGATCGCAGTGCCAGTTTCTCTGCCCAGGCTGGCTGGCTTTCGCTATGCTATGTGCTCTTGGGGGCTCCTGATAACTCACTTCCTGTTTCAGGAGGATGGGGGTGTGGATGACACTTGAGACAAAAATGAGCGCTCCCTGTTTAGGGCACCCATGAGAAACTGGCTTGGCAAGCCTTCTCCCTGTCATCCAAAGCAAACGGCCTCTGCTGATTGACTTCTGCTTCTTGCGGTATCACTGTCAGCTGAGATGACGGCGGAGATGGGAGACGTGAGAGTTCACAGGAACATTCATGGCGACAGGTAGCAACGGTCGGTCCCCTGCAATTCTCAGTGGCAAACAGAAATGGCCTACGACACTGGTGTCAGCGGTTGTCATGGATACCATGTAAAGCTCAGCAGTTGTGCTGGGGCCCAGGCTTAGAGGAACTCCACGTAGTTTTCGGGGATGAGGCCAGTCTTCCCGTTCAGAGTCCCCTCCAGCCAGCCAGGCTCCTGAGATGGATGAACTGTGCAGGAGGGGAGACAGCAAGAAGAGACAAGGTTAGGAGAGGGTGGAAGGGGGAGGGTGTCGTGTGTCGTCTCCGTGAAGGAAGTGTGCAGAGTGCGGACCCGCACTGGCCAGGTGACGTGATCCTAGGACTTGTTGCAGCCAGAGGTTCGGAGTCCTCTTTGCTGGATCTATACCTTCTAAGGAAGGCAGTTTTGAATTTTTTCCACAATAAAAAGGAGAACAGAAATAATCAAAATTTGGCACACAAAATTTTAGGGCTCTCTTGGATTTTTTAAAGTTCCTGGCTTAGACTGCAAGAAGCAGTAAGTTTCTACTTTCTGGATTCCAGGTCAACAGAGGCACAGCTCCACTTGTACCTGCATCCATCCGTCCACGCCCCATCCAGCTAACCAGCAGCAAGGATGCACCAAGCAAAGTGTCACGCAGCTCTCGTAGGAACTACTGCTGCTGATGCCAGGTCCTGATCATGCATTTTACTTTCCATAAGCTGCTGGCCCCTGCTAGGAATATCCTTGCAAACTCCCTAGTGCTTTGTAAAATTTAACTTTACAACCTTCTAACAGTCCTCTTTTCCACCCACAGCCTTTCCCAGTTTTCTTTCCTACTCCCTAGCATTTCCCTCCAAGTACAAATCGGAAAGCCGTCCTCTTCTCTCTAAGGCAACATCCAAAATGACTGCCTCTTTGTCAGTATCCGGTATCTATCCAATCTGTGACATCATGATCCATCTCCATGGAAACTGGAGAATTACATAAAATCCAGCCGAGTGTGCAAAGGAGTCCACAGCAGGGAGGAAGACGGAAGGCATCGTGGGACCAGCAGTCGGGGCTGCTCATCCCGTGAACTGGGAAGGTACAGATCACCGTGGGGCATTTACTCTCAGCCTCTCAGGAAAACTAATTATTCCGAGATTGTTTGGAGAGAATCAATTTTCCCCTATTCCCTTCCTGTGCTAATTAAGCGACTTCCTGAGCTTGTTTTAGAAAAGCATTTCCGTCCCAACACTACTGTATAATTCCAGTTTCACTTCATGGCGAAAGAAACAAGACCAGACACTAAAGGAAGAAAACGGGGAGGCAGCAGCAGGACAGACACTGAAGCGTAGACAAGACCAATGTCAAGTTCATCTAGACCCGGAAGCTTCCTCCAGGAAAGACAAGGCCAAAGATCCATGAGTCGGCTCTGCGGTGCTTGCACAACCTCCCTTCAGGAGGCTCACAGAACAAACCCAGAGCAGCAAGGACACTTTGCATCCATGACAACCCGCAGGAGGAAGAGTCTGGGAGAAGGCCCACGAAAGGACACACCCAGCACTCTCAGCACCAGAGCTCTCCCATGCTAGCACCTGAATTCCCCATCCTCCGCCCACCGTCCAGCTCAGGCTGCCACCACCTCTTCCGTTTCTGCACCTCGCAGTTGGTGACCATGGAACTCTGTCCCCCTCAGTGGGCTCTTAGAGAAGTGCTGTACACTGAGCCAGGTGCAGGGCAAATGCTCGGAACACGTGGGTCTGCCGTGGACCCCGCGTCAGGTGCGCTGGTCAGCAAGGCTCCCTCCTGGCCAAGCCTGTGTAAGGGCCTGGTCTCAAGACCCATCTACACTTCAGGGATCCTCAGATGTTTAGGACTGGGGCCGATGATGTGTTATAGTGGGTTAAAGCCCCAACCTATAGGGCCGACATCTTGTATAGGCGCCGGTTTGTGTCCCAGCTGCTCCACTTCCAATCCAGCTCCTGGTTAGAGCCTGGGAAAGCAGTAGAAGATGGCCCAAAGTGCTCGGGCCCCTGCACTTGCCTGGGAGACCTTAAAGAAGCTCCTAGCTCCTGGCTTCAGATCAGCTCAGCTCTGGCTGTTGTGGTCATTTCAGAAGTGAACCAGTGGATGGAAGACCTCTCTCTCTGGCTCTACCCCTCTCTGCAACTCTTTCAAATAAATAAAATAAAATCTTGAAAAAATCTGCAAATCAAGGCCATTCTCCAAAATAAAATACTTAGAAAGAATAAGCTAGACACACAAACAAAAAGCCCAGAAACAGCCCTTGCACGTTAAAGAATCCAGCGAGACTCTGTGACCCACAGAGTGCTGGAGCCCAGCCTCTTGTGACCTTTGTCCCTGCCCGGCCAGTGTTCAGGCACAGCACGGGTACCAAGGGCATCACACCTGCAAACATCAGAAATGGAATCTGTAGCCTGTGGGAGGAGTCACAGGGGACAAGGGAATCCCAGAAAGACAGCAGGCGCCACAGCAGCCTCTGGGTCAGAACTGCTGACTCACTGGCGACTTCAAATCAGGGCCATCCAAGTACGTGCTGGACCACGGGCATAAGGATCGCCTGGCTGCTGATTAGAACTGCACTGTCTTGGGAAGCCCTGGCAAACCAGCTAAAGCAGCAATTCAGGGTCGGGTGTGTGTGTGGGGCGGGGGGACTGTATTTTAAGTGGCTCAAAGAAAGTTAAAAATGATGGTTTTTCTGCGTTCAAATGTCTCTGCATTAAAAATCCTACTAAGATTTAATATGCAAATTGTCATCAACTCAGAAGATGGAGGCGCCGCCTGGTGCCCCCTTCCTCTTTTCTGCTCTTTCGCTGCCTGTGCCACAGCCCGTCTCCTTCGTAAGCAGTATTGTGGCTTCCTTTCCACCTGCTCTCGCCTCCTCCAGACTCCTGTGAACCTGCCTTACACATGTGTTACACTTTGCTTCTCTGCCTTGTTCTTGGCTGCATTGCAGTGTGCATCACAGCACTCCCAGGCTCAACAACCGTCAGGAACTCCCTCTGCCTCCTGAATTAGACGATGCCCTCTAACACTCAGACAAGCCAACCATGCAGCGGTTATGAGCTCTGGCACTTAATGACACTGACGGATCTGCTTGTCATCATGGACCCCAGCTTTACTATTATCACCCCATCTTACAGAAGTGCAGAGCGGTAAATGTCCTAACGGTAGAGGAGAATCTGACCCCAGCTCGTCTGATGTGGAGACCAAGTCCTGTCGCACTCTGCCACCTCTTTTCAAGCACAGAATGGGATCTGAAGGGTGGGGATGACACCAGGTGGGCAGTGCCCACGAGGAGTGGTGGACCCTTGGCTGCGTGTCACTTCCATTTCTACACTCCTCGTCTTATGGACAAGCGAAGCTGAGGCTCAGAGAGGTAAGGCCCGCGGCTCCATGTCACACAGCTGCTGGCTGACAGAGGGGCATCCGAGCCCAGGACATGTGACCCTGGCACCTGCGCTCTTCTACTCTACTTGTTCTGCCCGCCCCGCTGCTCCAAGCACAGAAGATGCCCGGGGAGGTCTTGGTGGGCTTAGCTGCACCAGAGGCAACTCTCTGAACTGTGGCGAGCTCCCCGCCAGCCACTCTGTCTCCGCTCTGTCCCTAGAAACAGCACGCATTCTGCACACACGACTGCTCTTCTCCCCTTCCTCGCTCACTGTGGACAAACAGCATGCGTGTGACTGCGACCTGGAAGGGGTGGCTGCCCCAAGGGGGAGAAACCTTAATGGGAAATGGCACAGCTCTCTGGGTCATTAAAATATATCTGCCCCTTGAACAGATGTTTACTGGGCATCCGCGATGTGCCAGAGCCTGGGCTAAGTCCTCTCACACAGAAGAGAACAGGCAGTCAGAAGCCTGCTCGTGGGAAGCGACACCATACACATAGGTTGTTTTGGGCAGGGGTAAGAACGGGGAGACAGAGACTGGGAGAGGCATGTGGGTGGGTGGAGAGGAGCTTAGGAAGCCGAAACCTCAGTGTCACAATGGAGCCAGCCAGGCAGCGGGCAGCGCGCATGCAAAGCCCTGAGGAGGGCTTTGGGGACAGCGGTCTTCAAAGTTTCCTTAGAAGGCCTCAGGGTGAACACACCTCCCCACTCAGCGAGCAGAGTGCCACAGAGAATGTGCACACAGAAAAGCACAGGTGGCTGTGTTCCAATAAAGCTTTATTGACACAAACAAGGGACAGGTTGGACTTGACTGGCGGGTCACGGTGTGCTGACCCTACCCGAGGACATAACGCCTGCGCGGCTGCAGTGTGGCCATGAGGTGGAGAGGTCAGAGGGGCAGGGGCTGGGCCGAGGCAGGCCTCTGTAATCAGAGAGATGACAGGAGGCCACCACAATATGATGCAGGACAATGACACGATGCGGTTCCCTTTCAAAGGACGCTCCGGCAGCTGTGTAGACAGTGGGTTATGACGGCAGGAGTGGAAGCAACGGCACATGCTAGGAGGCGGCAGAGACGCCCAGGTGAGAGGCGGAGGTGGCCTGGCCACAGATGTGCACTGGAGATGGCCGTGGGAGGGGCTGTGCAGGGACTCAGCTTCCTGGTGAGCTCGCTGCCTCTCCCGCGGCTATGCCTGGGTGCCCTGGGAAGGGCTCCAGCTCCAGCTCATCTCGAATCGTGATCAAACCATCCCAAGAACCCAATTTTAGTGACGGCCACAAGAGCTTTCCAGGTATCACAAATCATGCTGCCTGCAGGGGCCTCTGTTCCTGAGAACCTGAGTGATTGCTTTTTCCAGTTACTGTGCGAAGTGCTCAAGCGGGTGAGTTTCCTAGTAGCGTGGCCGGGGCTGACACTGGAGTTACTTCCGAGTATTGCACATCCATGCCCCAGCGCACAAAGTCCAGGAGCTGACTCAGCAGCTGCTCTACAGGCCCCGCAGAGGCCCCATGGACACCAAGGGCTGCGAGACTGCTCATTAGGAACCCACAGGCCTGCCCCTCGTGTGCCCTCCTCTTCCTCCTCCTTATTCCTTCTTCTTAATCCTGATAAAATACCACACACACACACACACACACACACGCGTGCGCGCATGCGTGCACATTCAACCTGTCATTAGGAAACCTGCTTCTGACTGCTCTGATGATTGACAGCTACGCTGCATCCAAGTTAAACAGCCCTGACCTAATACCTGCGGCGGTAAACCAACAAGAGATTGAACAAGGATAAAAACACTGCCCCACCCCCAACACCCCGTTATTTTTCCTCCTGCATGGCCTCTCTTCCCCTACAGAGGTGAGGGGAGTGGGGACAAGCCAGGGTATGGGCAGCAGGCTCCTCCACGAGTAGTTCCTAATAAAAGACTGTCAGGCAAACCCATCTCGACAGTGGCCTAGCGTTTCCCCAGCGCCCTCTCCAACACCAAGGGCTGTTCTCCTCCAGGTTTCCTTTGGCTCTGCTCTTCAGGGAATCCACAGGGTCATGGCACTGCTGCTGAAACGCAAGCTCGCATCTGTGAGCCACCCTGTGACGCCCAGATGCCATGGAGGGCTTGAGCAAGACCCCACACCTGCTGTCAACCAGGTGTGGACGGGCACGGCCACTGAGAACTCGCCGGGTGCCTTTTTATGTGTGCGTGTTGCTTTAACACCGTAAGGTTCCTCTAAAAGGGGCCTTAGCAATGAAAGGCGTTAACAATACAAAATGGGCCACTCTGCCCAACAGTTGGGCCCTTCTTCAAAGAGTTACACACAAGGTTACTAGGTGAGCCAACAATTCCACCCCTAGGTATCTATCTCCAAGAGGCATGAAAACACGCACCCTCAACAAATCTGTCCACAAAGGTTCAAAGCAGCACCATCACAATAGTGACAAAGTAGAAACCGTCAAAACATCCACCAACTGAAAAAAACGTGACATAAAGCGTGGTCTATCCATTCAATGGAATAGTACTCAGTCATGAAAAAGAATGAGGTTCTGTCACACATCACAACATGGACAAACCTTTTTTTTTTTTTAAGGTTTATTTAGTCATTTGTAAGTCAGAGCTACACAGAGAGAGTAGAGGCAGAGAGAGACAGAGAGAAAGGTCCTTCATCTGATGGTTCACTCCCCGACTGGCCACAACAGCTGGCCGGAGCTGTGCCAATCTGAAGCCAGGAGCCAGGAGCCTCTTCTGGGTCTCCCATGTGGGTGCAGGGGCCCAAGGACCTAGGCCATCTTCCACCACTTTCCCAGGCTATAGCAGAGAGCTGGATTGGAAATGGGGCAGCCATGTCTCAAATTGGCGCCCATATGGGATGCCGGTGCTTCAGGCCAGGGTGTTCACTCGCTGCACCATAGCGCCAGCCCCTACATGGACAAACCTTTAAAATGCCATGCAAAGTGCAGAAAAAAATACTGCTAAAGACCATGGGGTTTCTTTTGCAGGTGACAAAAATACGTCACTACTTGTAGTGCACTAAAACCACTGACTCTTACATTCTATATGTTACTTGTATGGTATATGATGATTGAATACAGCTGTTAAAAACATGAAAGGCGGCTGCACTCACTACAAGGAGTCACAAACAAGAATATATGAGCCCTTTCAAAGTCTGAAGCAATTCTGCCCCTGAGTTCAAGGGGCCCCCGTGCTGCCCGGGTGAACAGGTGACAGGACCATGCTGCCCCCATGTCCACGTCAGCAGTGAGCTGGGACTTAGAGGACAGATCCCAAAGCCCCGGATTCACCCTCACATGCTCAGGAATAGGCAGAAGCCCCTCCCTCGCTGGCAGAGGAGGTCAGAGCCCAAGCCGTGCCGCCCATTCTGCAGGGTCTGCTATGATAGGTGGCCTGCGGCCCTTCCACCTGGGCCTCCTGGGAGGGATACTTTCCAGGGCGTGGCTCTGGCCAGCCTGCAGCAGGCCCACTGACTGCACCTGCAGCCTCCTGGGGCTGAGGGCGCCAGCTGTTGACAGGAGCCAGCAGCTTTTCTGCCTTGATTTGTAAAGGACCCAAATGAAAATGAATGCTCAAAGGCTTAAGGGCAGTGCTCAGAGCACGGTCAGAAGGGACGCAGGTTCTATAGGCCACATGGGGCCCTGGACCCCACTCCTTTTGATCTAGGGCGAGGTGTCACCTGCGAATCTCCTGTGGCTCTGTACCACATTTTCCATTCTGCTTACCCATGCCTGATCCACCTCCCTACCAAGTGGCACGTAGAGGCTAGCACACGGGGTGGCAGGTCCTCTGGACATGGATGCAGCCAAAGGCTGGTCCCCAGGGGCCTGGAGTGTCAGGGTCTTGTGTGATGATGATGATGGCGCTGATCCCAACAGTAACAACAAATGGAACAGGTACTACATGGCGGGTCCCCCGTGAAACATGCGGTGGATACTATACCTCGATTACCTCTCGCAATACTTTACAAGGGGTCTTCAGAAAGTTCACGAACAACATGTACCACAGAAAACTACGCTTGCATTTCTAAAATGTTTTGAACCAAAATAAATTTATCTTTTAATTCTTTTCCCACATGCTTTTAAGCTAGAGGAGAGAATGAGTGCAGAGAGAGGGTAAGTCCCTGTCTGAGGTCACACAGGATGGGTGGTCTTGCCCAGACTCGCACCGCATGGCCACAGGGCCACACTCAGAGCGCAGGCTCTGCAGCACGGGGCAGGAGCAGGGGTTGCCTAGGTGGGATGCGGGGTACTTATGCAATGCACATTCACTCTTTCCCAAGATGTGTGTCCCCACCCCACCTGAAGCTGGGGAAGCAGCCGGAGAACATGTCCAGCTCCTGAAACCAGGCTTCCTTCTCTGAGCAAACGGAATGGGCCCTGTGGCCAGGGATCCAGGAAGACGCACCCTGAGGGAGATGACCCCAGGGAAAAGCTAAGCTGTCAAAGAAATGTGGACTTTCCCCTAGACTCCAGGTTTTTCTCTCACGTAAATTACAAGTCAAAACACACTCCGGTAACAATGCTCAAAGACATTGTTAGGAAGTGAAAAGGAGAAAGCAGCGCACTCAAAGTGCTGCATTTAGCAAGTACCAGTCTCAGCTGCCTGTGGTCCCCGCCATGAATCCATTTTCACACCGGGACACTGGGGCGGGGCAGCTGGCAGCTTGCAGGGTGGTTTGACTGTGGGTGGTCTACACTGCTGTCCCAAAAGTTAATGGGAGGATGGGCAAGAGCTCAGTGAGGCTCAGCGCCCCAGCGTCTGCCAAAGGCCTGCCATCAGGGACATCTGTCTGGCCTGCAGGGGAGAGTGGATGCCACAGAAGGCGAGAGGAGAAGGTCACACAACGGGTGGCTTCAACCTCACCCGGTGCTCCTGACCAACTACAGCCCACCCCTGTCCTCCACCCCATTGGCTCGTGCTCTGTTCAGCCCCCAGATGTATACCTCAAGGTACTGGGCACCATCTCATTGCCTGTTCGTACGGCTCAACAGCAATTGATTATACTGGTCCAGGCTCCCAGATGTCCTGCTGCTGCTCTCTTACTTTGGGACAACACACGTGTGCGCACACACACACAGGTACACACACACACACACACCCGGCAGCAACTTTGAAAACACCCATTATGGACTTGCTCTCCCCACGTACCTCTGAGAAGGGACAAGGAACTCACCGTTATCGAAGACCGTGCCTGCTGTGAAGGAGAGTTCCGAGTCGTGTTCAGCTTTGCAGGCGTACAAGGCTTTTGCCTTCCGGAACGGTGTGCTGTGTGGAAACAGGAGTTTCTTTAACATTCTCTTACCTCCCCCCAGAAAGCTCCAGGTATCAAACGTCTCTTCTCTCCTTGCTCTGCGAGCCGCCTAGCCCTCTCCCGTGGCAGAGCCCGGCCAGGCGGCCAGATGGCGGGACAGGAGGTGGAAAAGTTGCACAGGTCACAGGAGAAAAATGAGATATATTCATAGGAAGGCCAGGAGCTCCAGGAAACCAGGCTTCTTGTGGGGTCACCTTGGGCCACGTTAACACTTCAGCTGCGATGCAGCTACAGCGGAAGGGAGGGCAGGCTGGGCCCCCTTTCTGGAGCCTGGGGTACTCTGGGGGCTGGGCCTGGGGGGGGGGGGGGGGGACAGGAAAGAACATCCAAGCTGCCCTGGAGAATGCTCACAACAGGCTCTGGCTAAAAGCTGGCAATGCTCGCCGAGTCGGAAAGGAGAAATTCTAGCAGAGCCAGGTCTGGGCTGCAGGCCACGGGCTGACATTAGCGCTCCCAGATGTTGCTTGCTTCTTCCCAGGCTGGGTCTTGCTGTGGGGCAGGACTCCCCAGCACCCCAAGTCCGGCAGGGAACAGGGAAGGGGTGTGTGTGTGAGCAGCTGCCCATGTGCAGCCGAGGGTGGGGGGAGGAAGAATGGAGGTGGGACAGCAGGTGTTTTTTGCCCTCGTGTCCAGCGAGCATTGACAAGCATGCTCACGTGGACACTGAGGAGCGTCAGCACATGCAGGTGTCTGTGTGCTGTGGACTTGCAGATACCCACAAGGCACTGGGGATCTTTGCTACAACAGGCCAGAGAGTGAATGTTTTAGGTTTCATGGGCCACGTGGTCGCTGTTGCATGATCCAACTCCGCATCACCGCCAAAATGCAGCCACGGACAACATGTAAACACATTCACGTGGCTGTGTTCCAATACAACTTTATTTATGGAAAACCGGCAGTGAACAGCATTGGAGCCACTACACGCCATGGTTTACTAACCTGTGTTCTGCAAAGTAATTCGTGTGAGCCGGTAAACGTGGCTACTTTCTCTCAATGTTTGCTTTGATATCCAACTAGTTTCCACTAATTCAGAGACTTCTCCAGAGTCACAGGAATGACATTTAATGGTCAAAAGTTGGTTCTTATTTGACAGAAGGGATCTTCCTCTCCCCTAGCCATCACAGCAATGACAGTTTAGAGCTCAGGGGCAGAATTAAAACACAGCAAATAGGCTATCTGGGGTGGAAAATTATTGGAGGCATACATAATATTTCCTGTATCTTCATCTGACTAACGGAGAGCCCAGAGGAGCCTGGGATGCCGAGGCGCCCACAGGCACTGAGTCCCAGAGGCAAAATCGGACTGAACCAAGGAACAGTCTGCTTGTGGACAAATCCAAGCAGAATCGGATGGGGCAGAACGTCCTGGGCTGTTCTGGGATGGTTACTTCTTGGAGTCACCAAGTCTGCCATCCCTTTGAGCAAAAGCAGGCACGAATGGACGGAAACCTACGCCTATCAGGGCCAAACACCGAAACCTTCCAGTCTTGGTTCCATGAAAACCAAAGGGGGAAAAAAATCCTGTAAAAGGGCTGTTGGGCAGGACAGTTACAGTGAATGATTACCCAGGACCTGCTGCTGAGGCACAGCTGAGTATTTATTGTTCTCTCGGGTTTTCCAGTAGCCAAGAGATGATGCCCAGGTGGGAGGAGATGAAGTGGGGCCGCCTGGAGTGAGGAGCTCTGGACGACTGGAAAATAGCTCTTCCTGCCCAACTAAGGAATAAGGCTCGGGACAAGCAGTGCACTCCGTGAGTTGACCAGGCCAAGCCTGCACCCTGGCCAGCAAGGGCCGAGCCCCCAATGTGTGTCTTTCTGGGCAGCAAAAATGAGTTGTGTTTTGTTTTCTGTGTGCTTATTTTTTTTTTCTGAGGAGGTAGGGAGCAGAGAGGAGTACTTGGCTGTGAAAGCTGATGAACTGGCCCCAAACGGTACCCCCGGGTGAGTGGACACCCTCAGGATGGGGAAGGCAGAAGGGGCATGTGGTCCACACAGGGGCATGCGTCAGGGCCTGGGAAGCTGAGTTTCCAAGCAGCACGGGCTCCATTTCTGTCAATGTTACTTACTGAACTCACTGCTCATGGGACAAGATGGCGGCCAGTCACAGGAGGCAGTGGGGGCACTGGGGACGCAGAGCGCACAGGCAGTGGTCTCGGGGGCCCAAGATACTTATTCAAAAGGAATAACCTTCCATGCTCATTAGCTTGTTGCAATCAAGTAACGAAGCCACAACAAGAGAGTCCACTAAAAATGAAAATGAAGATCAGGACGGGGCCTTGTTTTTCTGCCCAGTTCACAGGTGTACTGTCAGTCTGCGGGACAGACTGCCCCTCGCCCCTACAGGATGTGTACACAGGTGGGAAGGACACACAGATGCCCCTGGAAGGGGCCGCCCCTGTCAGGAGGAGTAAGGCTAACACGCAGGGCACCTAGTTACAACTGCATCTCCGACAAAAAATTGTTTTTTAGTGTATGTACTGGGGCATTTCCAAAAGTTCATAAAAAAAAAATGCATACAATGCATGGATTTCAAAATTTTTTAAACCAACATAAACTTAGCCTTTGTTTATTTAAAAAAAAATTACTTGTTTGGTTGGGTGGGGGGAGGGAGAGAGAGAGAACATGCTACCATCAGAGCTGCGCCACTCCCAAAATACCTGCAAGGGTGAGGGCTGCGGCTGGCCTGAACTCGGAGCGGAGAATTCAGTCCAGGTCTCCCTTGCGGGTGGCAGGGACCCGACTACTTGGGGCACCACCTGCTGCCTCCCAGGGTCTGCAGTGGGGGGAAGGTGGAATCTTGTCTTTTTAAAAGTACGTTAGCTCCACAAGCCCGGTGTCCCGTAACTCCTTCTCAAAAGCCTCAAGGAATTTCCTTTAGGTAGAGTTCTTCCCCAAACAGACAGATCCTGTTGGCAGACAGGCTGTGTTCGCAGGCTTTGACTCTCATTAGGAAAAGAAAAACTCCCTAACGAGCATCTCTGGTTCTTTGGCTTCCTAGCTCACCCTGCAGCGCATCTCCATGCTGGCCACAGTAGGCTGGGATGGTTTCAGCTGCTCCTGTCACAGTGCCCTTCAGACCCAAGCCTGGCCTTCAAGGTTATGAGCGAGTTTGGAGCCCTCTGTCAGTTCCCTTTTCATTTTCCCCTTGGAGCGTGGCATGAAGCCAGGAAAGCACTCAGAGGAGATTCCCTCAAATGCCCTTGCAAGTCTTGCAAAACGATGGCCCACTCTCTCTATGTCGGGACATTTGGGGTGCGGGTCAGGAGCAGCCCAGCCAGGCAGGCTGTAAGGGCTTCCTCCCTGAGGCACAATTTCCAGGGCACCCTGCACAAACGCAAGGTAAAGGTTTGTGGCTGGCAGATTGTTGAGAGGGGAGTGCAAGGGAAAGGAAAGAGGAATGTGAAGGGAAGGACTCTCTACTGCTCTTTTTCTGATGTTGCTGCACAAAGCACCTGCAGGGGCTGGTACTGGCCCGGCAGGCTAAGCTGCCGCCTGCAATGTGGGCATCCCACAGCAGAGCGCTGGTTCAAGTCTCAGCTGCTCTGTGTCTAGCTTCCTGCCAGTGCGCCTGCGAAGGGAGTGCTTGGGCCACTGCCACCCACGTGGGGGACCTGGATGGAGTCCCAGGCTTCTGGCTTCGCTCTGCTCTAGCCCCGGCTGTTGCAGCCATTTGGGAAGTGAACAAGTGGGTAGGAGATTTATTCATGACATTATCTTTCAAATAAATCTCCCTTTACCCTTCAGCTTGAAATTTCCAGACCTTAAAAAGGGTCTGATGAGGCAAGAAGCAGCTTTTCCAGGGGAGGCATCGTGTACAAACTCATGGGCCCATCGATTAAGTCCTTCTGGAATTTATTTGTAAAACCCTGCCTAGGGAAGAGAATATGAAGTTCCATGTTCCGGGAAAGGATTCGGGGGTGGCGATGGGGTAGACTGCACCTGAATAATGGGCGTATGCCCCCACCTCTTGGCTGCACACTGCAATAGCAGTCAGCGCATTTCAGGCCTCTCTGTTTCTGACAGGCCGGCTCCCCAGCAGTGTCCCTACCTGTACTCACCCGGGCACACGTTCAGCTCAGTGACAGCCAATTCCAGGCCCTACTCTGCTTCACCTATTTCAATATGGCAGTTTCCAAAAGATTGTGAAACAGCATTGGCCAAATGGTGCTAGTCTACCAATGGCCAGAGGGGGCAGTACAGAATAACCATGACCCCAAATAATACCAGCTAAACAGACTACTGACTATCTTCCGCCAATCTGGAAATAACTTTGAGAGGTGGTAAGGAGAAGCTGAAGACAAAAAATAAATCTAGATTTTTTTTGGAGGGGATGATAGGGAGTTGGAGAGGTAGAGATACCTGACAAATAGGTATCTGCTCAGAGACAAAAAAAATTAATGCCCTCAAAGCAGAGTGTGTGTTTGAGTTCTCTTGACTGGGTGAAAACGCTGTCCTGAGTGCTGGCACCCGTTTTTGCTCAGGGGCAAATGTTTTGAAGCTTTTATTCCCTATAGATGGAAACGAAGGAGCCGCAGACTCCTAACAGCCCAGTCTTTCTAATGAATGAGTGAGGCTTTTTGGAAGGTGAGCACCTCTGGCTACTGTACATCACTCTGGTTCAGGTGCTCATGGGCCCATGAGTGATACAACTAGAATAATCAGCAGCATCTTTGGGATCATAGAACATTAATGTCTCCCAAAGCACCCAGAAGATAATAAAGAAGTAATTAGAATATAACCTGAATGTCAGGAGAATATGGTTGGAACCTCCCATATTCTCTTTTTCCTACCATTCAGGAAAAATTAGGTAGAAGACTCTATCAAATGTTGAAGAGCAGGCCAAGCTATGGGGCTGGGTGCTGCAGAGAAACTTAAGGTTGGGGTGACCCATGTGCCTGGAGGAAAGAGGCTTGGAGGAAAAGGGCCGAGGGGAGGTCCTGGCTTCTAGACTGGCTCTCATGCAGTCACATGACTGTGTCCCCAGCTACCTGTCTGTGCCTTGGTTTTCTTGATCTGTCACAGGGTTCAGGCCATTTCCTGGCTCATTCTCACGGGATGACAGAATGAAATGATAGATATGCAAGTGTCTGGAAGGGAATATAATGATACAGGGATATAGAAATAGCATGGGGTTTTTCTTTTTTTAAAAGACAGACTCAGCTTTATAAATTATGTAAACCTCTCTGATGAATCCAGCCCTAGGAGAAAAGATGAGCATAAATCCTCTGGCAACACCTAAAGCTTGGGACACACTGAATTGGGACTATGGTTGTCTGAAAGCACAGACTTTGGAGAGATCCCCCTGCTGGAGACCTACACAGCACAGAGACTGCGTTCTGCAGGATCCTTTAAGCTCTGGACTGCGATTAAAAAGAGCTCAGGAGCAAAGCATGGTGGCACTTGAGTGTGGATGTCATAAAAGCAAGGAGAACTACAGCATGGGCCCCGGGGGAGGAATTAGGTCAGCCTGCTCATCTTCAGAAAGAACTGGTGCCTGCTCTCCTGAGAGCTCAGAGCTGCTGATAGAGGCAGAGGGAAGTGCTGAGCAGGGAGGCAGAAGCCATGAACGATCCAGAAACTGCTCCCCATCTGAATCTTTTCTTCTGTGTCCTGTTTGTCTCGCAACCAGACGATCTGGTCTCAGTGACTCGGGGTCGGTGCTCATGGCTGGTGGGCCAACCTCCGAAATAAGCGTTGCTGGATGCTGATAAAAATGACAGTGTGTGTCTTAGCACTGTGCCTCTTACAGTTCTTCCAGCAAACCACGGAGAGTCCCCATGACTCAGAGCTGCCACCACTATAACCTGGTTCAGGAGCTGCCGTCCTCCACGCTCCAGGCACCAGGGATTAATCCAGAAACTCGAGTTAAGGTTAGAGAGGTGTGAACCATGCCATCCTGGTTCACGCAAACGGTCCCGCCCGGCTTTGGGTCCTGCGGGTGCAGCGACAGACAGCAGAGGTGGCCCCCGTTGCCCCTGCCCGGCTTTGGATAAACAAGGACATATCAGTCAGCATCCATGATTTTACCTGAAGTCTTCGCAAACTGCTTCTTCTGGCCTGTCAAAAAGCAAGTGCAGGTTTGGATGGCAGGGAACAAAGTTGACGAGGAGGCTGAACACTGCATGAAGAGAGGACCAAGCCAATGAGAGAACGGCAGCAGCAACAGAAAACCAAACAAACCCTGCAACAGACCTGGCGGGGGATGAGTCGCTGGACGTGGATGAGGTGGGCATAGGGCTGGAGGGCGCCGAGAACATGGGCCAAGATGGCGAGAGGGGTGATGTTGGGCTTGGATTCGGGGGGCTGCAAGACATAACAACCAGAAAACTCGTCAGCACACAAGGGAACCACAATGGGAGCACAGGAGGTTCATGGCAGGCCAGGGGACAGGGAGTTGGAGCAGGCCGGAGCAGCCCTGACCCCCAGCGATGTGCCGCCAGTGCCATGGCACGGGTGTCCAGACCAGATGGCCGTGTCGTCCTAGGAGCGCTTGGTCTTGGAACACGGACACATTTCTTTGCCCTCTACAACAACTGCTTTCTAGGTGACAGGAGCTTCCATCACGTCCACTGTACCTCCGGCTAGGGGTTAACGCTGCCCTGAAGCCACAGACACAGATCCACACACCCACCGCCTCGTTCTGACGCGCAGGGCTAAGCTTAAAACGCGACTTCGGCTTCCACTGCTGTGAGTTAAAAGCTATGGTTCAGTAGACAGGACCATTTCTCAGGGAAACAGAGGCCATTCAGCCAGAAAACGATTTTCTGTTTACATTTTTCACTACATGGGCCGTGTGCCACTGGTGATCGGACGTGTGACTGCGTCAGAAAAGCAGCAGCAGGCGTGGACACTCCACACCTCTCGGGCCACCTCCTACCAGCCCGGGCAGGGTGCAGCTCCTCTGAGGTTTGCTTTCTAGGCCTGCCCTTTCTCTTTTCATGGATTCTGGGCACTCTGACGCTCAAAGCAAGCAAGCCCTGGAGAAGGCAATGGAGACAAACTCAACTGAACCTGAAAATTTGTGCATTGTGTTCTTTGACGGGTGGCTGATCAAAATGCTGGAGAGGAGAGGTTGAAATGACTCACTGCAGCTTGCTTTGTGGATGTTAACTGGTCATGCTAAGCCCTTTGACTTATTTCCACAAATGACACCAACACCTCTGTAACTCCGTGAAATCACATTAAGCCACAGATAGAGCTCACACCGTGCACAGAAGATGTGGCGAACAGCCAGCCACGGCACCACCCGTGGCCCCAGAACCTCAGCAGCCTGCTGAGCCGCTGGGTTCAAGCATTTAAGGAAGTGAAAATGACAGAACTCCGCCTCGGGGCAACAGGCTTTCTAAGCCTACTGGGATTTAGCATGAACGTAACTGTCTTGCTTAATGGAACTTCTCTAAGGTTAAGTCACTTCAGAGAGGAACCCTGATAATGGCCCTAACTGACGATTGTCTTTTAAAAAAAAAAAAAAAGATTTCTTTTTATTTATTTGAAAGGTAGAATTACAGAGAGAGGCAGAAACAGAGTGAGAGAAAGGTCTTCTCTCTGTTGGTTCACTCCCCAAATGGCCCCAGTGAACGGGGCTAGGCCAGGCCAAAGCCAGCAGCCAGGAGCTTTTCTGGGTCTCCCATGTGCGTGCAGGGGCCCAAGCACTTGGGACATCCTCCAGTGCTTTCCCAGGATCATTAGCAGGGAGGTGGATCAGAAGTGGAGCAGCAGGGATTTGAACCAGCGCCTGCAGGAGATAACAGTTCCCAAATGGGATGCTGGCACTGCAGGCGGGGGCTTTAACTGGCTGCATTACAGCGTTGGCCCCCCTTGCCTATTGTCTTAACAGGAATGCCTACAGAAATGCACAATAAAACCCACTATCCTTTGACTAATCCAATTCAACCTCTGCTGAATGCCACTGTATGAACAGAATTTCCAGAGCAGGAATTCCATAAGGGCAGAAATGCTTGTCCTTTTTGTTACTGTGGTATCTCGAATGTCTAAAATAGTGCCTGTAGGTGTCCAATACTTAATTACTGAGTGAGTACATTCAGTAGATTTTCTTTGAACTCACAATCCAAAAAAGCAGGCACTGGTGTATTTTCCATTTGACAGATGCAAAACTTGGGTGCAGTGGCTGGAGCCTTGCCTGTGGCCATGCAGCCTACAGGTGACCGCAAGCCTAGGGCTCCGGCCGCCAGCGCACTGCCCCTCTCTGGGACAGTGGGACCAGCTCTGTGTCTCCAGCTCACGCCTAGCTTCTCTACAGACGCAGCCACAGCATGAGAAATCTTCCTACCGCTGATTTATGAATTTCCTCTAGATGCTTACCACATTACCAGGGCAAAGTGAGAATACAGCAACAGACAGACTCAACAAGACTCAACCCACTGTAAATTCCAACACAATCCACAGTCCTGCCTCCAGTGTTCTGTCTGGTAGATTCATACAGCACATGGAATTCATTGAAGTGAAGAATTTAAATTTAAAGAATATGTTTTATTTATTTATTTATTTATTTATTTTGCAACTCAGCAAAGAGTCCTCCTTGAGCACTTAGACCGATCAAGACGGTAAGAGGAATTCGCCAAGGTCCCGGACAGCAACAGTTTATGTGTATTTGACAGCACGGGTCCCATTAAAAGAACCACGCCACCAGACAGCAAGATTCCTCAGCTGTTCCCGCTGGGCCGTCTCAGGCCCGGGAGAAACACTACCTCATTTATGCCATGCAGCCCTCAGCTTCTCCTTGGGTTGCTACGCGTGAGAGATGCCGACCTGCATCAGCCGGGTCGCTGCCACACAACGATCTAGCAGACAAGGCCTGGGCCCAGCCCAGAACCCGAATCTCACTGACCAGGGACAACAGTGAGGCTGCAGAGAACAGCCCCAGGCTGCAGGCCCCGGGTAAGCTGGCCCTTCGGTCAGGGGTGAGTTACCACAGGACAGTTAAAAAGCACCTACAATTTCTTAAAATGTGTCTGGTAAGCAGGAAACACCTCTGGCTTCCTATCTCATTGGGACCATGAATTATGCCTTTGGCTAAAGGCACAGTGAGGAACACACTCTGTCAACACCATGTGGGTTCTGAACGTTCTCCCGCATCCTCGGGTATCTAAGTGGTCCTCGGTCAGTAGCAGGTGTCTGAAATGGGAGACACTGGAAGGCAGGGTGTTCTCAGCCATTCGAGGACCTCACTCTTCAGTCGCCATGCCAACTGCCACAGATCAACAACAACTTTTACCTACCAACAGATTTTCACTGGTTTGTTTGCGCTCGTAAATGTTATAGCAATGTTTATTTGCTATAAAATGAGGACAGTTTACAATTTATTACCACCATGTTTGAGTTAGTGTGAACAATAAAATGCATGCGCCAATAGTACTGCTATGCTTTTTAAGCTACTAAATTAGGCCTTTTATTTATTTGGCTTCAGGGTCTCCTCAATAAATGTCAACTCTACTCTCTGAACTTGGGGTGGGGAGACGGTGATTTTGATTGCCCTGACTTGGTGGGCGCATGCTGAATATTCGTGCCTGTACTGGAAAGTCTTGCCGTACCCAAAAGGCACCTGCCGTTGCTATATTTTAATTGCATTTTTTAAGATTAAAGAAATGGGAAGGGCAGTTAGTGAGCTGATCATTACATGTTAGTGACATCCATGGATAAAGCAGCTCCCTGGACCCCACAAAGCATACTATGAAAAATGGGACCGTGCACTCTGCATTCCATAACAACGCCTGCACAACCCAATGCCTGCCTGCCTACGAATGCTCCTCCAAGAGACAGGGGCGCTTTCTATTTTGGTTGATATAAGTACAACATAAGATGCACAGGGATGGTGGCAGGGACCCAGGACTCTGTGTCATCTAAAATTTCTCCTTTCAATACAAAAGTGCCTGGCTATCAGTTGCTTAAAAATGATAGCAGACAAAACAAAAAGCAACTACCAAAAATAAATAAATAAACCCACTTCATTCTGCCCCAAAAAGCCAACAGGAAAGAAAGGTCAATTTCACTCTTGGCTCTGAAACCTCCAATATCAAATTCTCTACCTCCTTCCCCACTACTAACGCCAAGGATAACAAATGACTGAGGTTCAGATAGGAGAAAATAGCTTTCCAACGGCAGTCCTGCAGATGACCCCGAAGGCTGCTCCACAGTCCTCTGTTAGCGGGCTGAGTGCACCAGTGCGTTCTGCCCCCTCCATTTTCCTGGGGCCACGCCATGCTCCCACCAGCAACGGCAGCTTAAACTTGAGCACACGTGCTGCTTTGTTTGGATCCAACGTTGGAAGCCTCACCTCAGCTTCACTCTGCTGGCCCGCTGTGCCCTCAGAACGAGTCTGGAAGTCCTGTCAGTGCCTTTGACGTTCACTGGGCAGTGAGGGACCAAGAATCTAGGAAGATAAGCCTAACAGGCTGGCAGCACCTGGGCTGTGGCTGACAGGTCAAGCAGTGCGTAGCAGCAGCATCAGACTGACACCCCGTGTGGTGACTCACTTGAATGATGGGACGTCTGGCATCCCAGCCAGGGCATGCCTCCTGTAGCATGCACAGGGCTGCCAGGTGGGCTCCCAACCTGAGCACGCATGGGCAGACCCTCTCGGGCCTCCACACCACAGCAGTGGAGCTGCCACAAGAGGCTGGCTGACCATTCAGCAAAAGTTAAGCTCTCTAGTGAGGGACACGGTGGATCCACGTGGAGGGCACAGGTGCCCACGGCTTGGGACCCCCACTGCTGAGAGCCCCTGCACCAGTGCTGGAAAGAGAGGGGCCACATGCCAATTAGAAAGGCAAAACACACTGAAACCTCTTAGACAATTACATTACACTAACTGTGTATCCCCAGCAGACATTTATGTTGCTAGAAAGGTAAAACTGCAAAAGAAAGTCCTGGTTGAGGAAGAAATTTGGAAGTACAATGGGACTTCAATAAGTTTGTGGGAAAAGAGAATTAAAAGATAATGCAGGGCCAGCGCCGTGACACAGTAGGTTAATCTTCTGCCTGCAGTGCCGGCATCCCATGTGGGCACCGATTCTAGTCCTGGCTGCTCCTCTTTCAATCCAGCTCTCTACTGTGGCCTGGGGGAGGGGAGGCAGTAGAGGATGGCCCAGGTGCTTGGGCCCCTGCACCTATGTGGGAGACTGGGGGGAAGTTCTTGGCTCCTGGCTTCAGATCAATGCAGCTCTGGCCGTTGTAGCCATTTGGAGGGTGAACCAGTGGAGGACCTTTCTCTCTGTCTCTCCCTCTCACTGTAACTCTGCCTCTCAAATAAATAAATGAACTATTTTTAAAAAATCTCTCTAAGTTCTGATGGCTTTGTGGAAAACTGGAAAATACCAAAAGAGCCAGAAGACACGCAATACAATCACACACACTTTAGGCCACTGATAATCATTATTACACTTGATGTTTCTTCTCACCTATTTGGGGATGCTACCAGATACATAGTCTGTGTTTTCTTTTTTTTTTTTTTAATAAACCACTTAATATAATTAAAGCATCATCCAATGCCATTTAATATTCTTTGATATATATTTAAAATATTTTCAACAATTTATTTGTATTTATTTGAAAGGCAGAGACAAAAACAAAAACAAAGATTTTCCATCCACTAGTTTTCTCCCTGATTCACTAGACAGCTTGGAGTTCAGCCAGGCCAAAGCCAGGCCAAAGCCAGGACCATGGAGCTCAATCTAATCTCCCAGGTGGGTGACAGGGACCCAGACACTTGAATTATCAGCTGCTGCCTCTCGGAGAGCACATTAGCAGGACGTTGGATGGAAAGTAGAACGAGGACTTGAAGTCCGTACTCCAGTGTGTGGGGGGTGTGGGCATCCCCAGTGGCATCTGAACTAGACCAAATGCCTGCTCTGATAGTGTATTTTTAGAACAGCTGCAGGTTTTCTATTGCACGGGATACCCTGATCTAAGTGACCATTTCTCCACTGTGTACACTCCAATTGCTATCCCTTTTTAGGTACTGCAAATAGGGCTACAATTACATTCTCGTCGAGGATCACTGCCTGTGTCTCCCACTGTTTCCTCGGCATAAATTCCTGGAAGTAAAGTGAGTGGGTCAAAGGCTGGAAGCTACTTTTAAGGGTCTTGCGCATCCTGCCAAATAGCTTTTCGGAAAGGCGCTACCAAGCTGCATTCCCAGCGATCCCGGGAATTCCTTCTCCTCATGACGCTGCCGGGTCTGAGCATCAGCGTTCAACAACAACCACCCGCCGACTCTGCTCTCAGTGTACGACAGCTACCTGGGGCTCTTCTCTTTCCTATCATTCTTAGTAACGTAGGAATACACACATCCCTTCCTGTGTGGATGCAGTGTTTAATTTAACAAGGGGCTTTCTGCCACGAAGGCGGTCAGTGGAGGGAGACAGGCAGGTGGACAGCAAGCCTAACATCCCCCGTGTGGGGACATCAGACCGCCAAGCACAGGGCACCACTTCTCAGACAGAGGCAAGCAGTCGATTTCCAGATCAGCCGGGGCATCTCCGCGTCAGGGCTGAGCAGGAGGCACGCGAGAAGCACCACACCGCCGCAAAGTCAGAGTTCACATCGACGCCTTTCCGCCCAGCAGAGGTTGTGATCTGTCACCCAGGGGCCTAGCTGAGCCTGCAGGGTAGATAGCCCACGGCTGACCTTAAAGACCCAGGTGTCCTCCTTGTGACTAGGGCCCATGAAACCAAAGAGGGGCTGCTTTCATCCCCCACTCCACTCAAATCCCCACACGCAAGGAAGAAAAAGAAAATGCTACAGAAACCAGCAAAGTCCTGTAAAATACAACCCCAGGTCACTGACTTCTTCTTGCTTGGAAACTATTCTCGAAGCTCTTCCCTTAAAGAGCCATAGAGAAAAAAGGAAACCCAACTTCAGCTGGGAAAACCGGGCAGTGGGCAAATCAGAGCAAATGCCACGCAAACCAGTTTGGTATCTGTTACAAGTCTGACAGCATCCATTTCTTTTTATTATTATTATTATTTGACAGGCAGAGTTAGACAGTGAGAGAGAGAGAGAGAGAGAGAGAGAGAGAGAGAGAAAGAGAAAGGTCTTCCTTCCACTGGCCCGCACCCCAAATGACCACTACAGCCAGAGCTGCGCCAATCCGAAGCCAGGAACCAGGTGCTTCCTCTTGGTCTCCCATGCGGGTGCAGGGCCCAAGCACTTGGGCCATCCTCCACTGCCTTCCCAGGCCACAGCAGAGAGCTGGACTGGAAGAAGAACAACCGGGACTAGAACCCAGTGCTCATATGGGATGCTGGCATCGCAGGCGGAGGATTAACCAAGTGAGCCACAGGGCCGGCCCCCCAGCATCCATTTCTTACATGCATCCGCTCAGGCTGCAGAACACAGAAATCCTACGCATGCCTCAACTCCCAAAACGCAGCAGGCGCTTCACTGCTCTACAGGGAAAAGCACAGCCGCGTGCTCAGAGCTTCCTTCCCTGCTCCGTGTTTTCCTGACTCTTCCTGTGGGCCTGTGTGTTTACACAGATTCTTTCCCCTCTTCTAATAGAATTCACTATGCATTCTTATTCAGACAATGTGGAGTTCTGTTTTGCATTTTAAGAGACGAACTGGTGAAATCCCCTTACGGTCTTAACAGTTACAGGCAACTGCTTTTAAACATACTTTTCATATATCCTGCATTAAAAATAGTTTCACTAATCTGCAATGCTATGGTTCTGATAGCTTACATTTTTTTTTTCCTAAAGTTTCAAATCCGTTTAAAACTCAGAGGGGGTGGGCGGGAATAGTGAATCATTCCATGATTTGAACAAAATTCAAAAATCTTAGAATAGGGCATCTATCATCTCTACGATTCCCCCAGGCAGTCATCCGAATCGTCTTTTGTAGAATAATACATGAATGTGAAGGAGAGGGAAAACCCTGGATTTGGAATACCGATGCATGGACAACAGTCCTGATTTTCTTGCTCACTGCCCAGAAAGTCCCAAGGGAAAGGGTCAGGGAGGCCAAACGGTCAGACACTTCTCCTGCGCACTGATGTGTGCAGCACTGACTGAGCTCACCAGGCTTTCCTGTTGAACTGAAACGTGGCCCTTCAAAGCTTTTTCAATTTTTTACTTCAGATACAGAACTGGATCTGAAAATGAAATGCATTTACTCTCTTTCAACTAAATATGTTCACGATTTATAGGGTTATTTGTAAGGAAATATGAAAGTATTTTGGGGTCACAATAAGACGTCTGTGTGATAACAACTGGTATTTTGAAAGATCTGAGTAGCTCTAGAAAATCCCAGCACGTCCTTACTTGGTGTGTTACTGTCTTAAATTGCTATTCTCTATATAATGAAGCCATTGTGCTTGGGAAAATAAATTCACTCACTGTATCATAAAAATAGCAACAGTGCTATCGGATTCACTCCCCTACCGCTCCACAATATAGAGTCACCATTCTAAAGATAAGGACATTTAAACACGACTCTTAAACAAAATCTTCAAGTAAGAAAGTGTACCTGACTCAGAGGACTGAGGCAAAGAACTGGGTACACACGCGTGCTTGGACATTCAATTTTTATATCTGTTTACACTATTTAAAAATTTTTTTCATCATGGGCCCATATACTATTGTGTAATAATGGAACGTGCCCTTCTATAAACAGTGCTAGAATAACTGCTAAATGGACAAAATTGACACTTGACCCCGCCCCACCTCACATCCTATATAACAAATGACCTCCAGATGAATTACAGCTCTAAATAGCCAAGGCAAACAAAATCGCCTGTAGACGATAATAACTCCAGGAACTCAAGGCTGGGATTTATCCAGCATTATATAAAGAACACTAATCTTAGAGGAAAACAGATATAATTAACTACATTAAATTAGTAACTTTATCAAAGGGCAACATTAAACAAGTAAAAAGACGATCTGTGACATAAAAATTAACAAAGGACTCATAGCTGATCTATGTAAAGGACTCCTCCTACCGATCAGTAAGAAAAAGACAGACAACCAAATGGGAAATGGGCAAGAAACTTGATTAGGGATTTTCTTTTCTTCAAGAAAAATTTTAAAAAATTAAAAAAAAAGCTGAAACTTTCTGGAATGCAGGAAATGTAGATCGAAACCACAGTGAGATGATACTGTACATTCAGAAGAGCAACTAAATAGTTTCAAAATCTTGAAATTACCACTGTTTATGAGACTGTGGAACATCTGAAACTCTTACACTTTGTTGGAGGAGGGGGTGTAATTGCTGTAACCATTTTGGAAGGCAGTTTGGCACTGTCTAGCAAAGGTGAAAATGTCATTCTTTATGACCCAGCCATTCTATTCTGAGATATGTATACTAAATAAAGTTGCATGCTTATGTACTAGTTAAAAAAGTTAAAAACAGAAAACCCAAAATTTTAGCAAGAGCAAAATGGAGAAATAATTTTTTTTTTAAATTTTTGACAGGCAGAGTGGACAGTGAGAGAGAGAGACAGAGAGAAAGGTCTTCCTTTTGCCATTGGTTCACCCTCCAATGGCCGCTGCGGTCGGCGCACTGCAGCAGGCGCACCGCGCTCATCCGATGGCAGGAGCCAGGTGCCAGGTGCTTTTTCCTGGTCTCCCATGGGGTGCAGGACCCAAGCACTTGGGCCATCCTCCACTGCACTCCCAGGCTACAGCAGAGGGCTGGCCTGGAAGAGGGGCAACCGGGACAGAATCCGGTGCCCCGACCGGGACTAGAACCCGGTGTGCCGGCGCCGAAGGCGGAGGATTAGCCTGTTGAGCCACAGCGCCGGCCAAAATGGAGAAATAATTTAATGTATAGATTTAACTGTGTAGTGTACTTTAGTGAGAATGAATGAACCACAGCTACATGAATGACTCTTAAAATTGTTCAGCAAAAGAAGCCAGACTCAAAGTAGTAGAACAAAATTTTGCATTTTAGGATGCATATGGTCTGCCGTCATTTCCAGGATCCTGATATCTACAAAGTCATGTCACTTACTCCCAAAAACTTATCTGTTAGCCCCAAATCAACACCTGTGCTTTCGAGGTCACTCACGAGCTGCAGATAAACTTGAGTTACTCAACATGTACAGTTAAGGTCAAAAAAGGTGAGAAGCTGCTGTCTAGTTCCAGCTCTCTTGCTGTAAACAAGAGTCCTTGCAAGGTGTATTTAGGGCCACATTTTCGTGATTTTTTAATTGTGATTTTCCTGCTTAAAATGGCGCCCAAGCACACACGCAAAGCCCCACATCATGTCCCGAAGCATGAGCAGGCAGTAACTGCCTTAGAGAAAATACGAGTTCAGACACACTTCATTTCAGGCATGACTTCCAACACCGTTGTCCTGAGTTCAATGTTAGTAGGTCAACAACAGCACTCAGTGAGGTGTCTTTATCCAGACACACACACAAAACAAGACTGTGTGCCCACCAGCTGATGGAAATGTGGCCAGAGGCACACAAGAACCTAACTCTGTACTTGCACCAGGAGTAATGGTTGGGTGCTGGCTAATTCATTGTTCGAAGGGACTGCACAGACTGTGAGTACCGTGAGTAACAATTTTCAGCTGTACTTAGGAGGTGAGACATCAATGAAAACAAGGAATTGACTCCTGGTCATCAGGTCAGTGGTTCCCCTTGTGAGGAGGGGGAGTGCTGCCATGACGAGGACAGAGCAAGAGCTTTGGACACAGCGAGGAGCACTTGCACCCTGGGTGGTGGTTGCACAGCGCTTGCTAAGTAACACGTCATTACCCTGCAGGTACATATTCCCCACACTATTCTATGTAGCACAGACTCAAGACTATCTTAAAACCTACTTCTGGACACTAAGTACACCAATTTTCACCAACAATGCATATTTACAGTGCTCTGTAGGCAAAGAGATTAAAGGTAATTTGTATTCCTTTACACTCTTTTTTCCTCTTCAGATTTTATTTCTTAGAATATCTTGAGCTTCCAGAAAAACAGAGCAGAATGCCGAGTTCCCATAGGCCCCCTGCCCTGACACAGTCTCTGCTTTCAAACATTTTCCATATTTTCTGCAATTAATAGATAACGCACTCATAATAAAAAATTACTATTAGAGAAACTAATCCTCCCAGCCATCCTAAGCATTTTGATTCTCTAGGTGAATGATGTTAAACAGAGACAAAATCAAAGCATAGTTTCTGTGGCACCAATCTACGATTGAGGTTGCATAATACAGTGGCCAGCTGCCAACTTATATTGTTTCTCTGCCTTTTCAGTCTACAATCAATCAATATTTACTGAGCACCTTTCTAATGCAAGGATTTTCCATCCTGCCTGCCTCACTGGGAAATTACGTTGATGACTCTAGAGTTCTGCGGGTTGGTTGGTAAAGTCATTACAGCAAAGCAACAGCCTTGCCTTCTCCTGCAGTGGGCATGGGGCAGTCAAGGAGGACATCTCAGAGGGGGCATTCTGAGAAAACTGGACAACATGCTACCAACACCCATAGAAAGGCACTGGCCATCTGGCCTACTTTTCTGGACAGTTCCCTTTCAGGGAATATTTCCTGTTTGGATGAGGGGGAGGCAAACAGGTTTAATAAGAATCTGCACGTTCACTGCTGAAAACAAAGGCGTATCTAAAATTAGCACCAGTAGCCCCAAGATATTACAGCTCAGCAGTCACCCAGGGGAGAAGGGATTCCTTACAAAGAGGGGGCCGAAAATATTTGGTCCAGAAATTTCAGCAACAGAAAAAGCACTTCTGCTGAGGACAGCGTCCAGCAGGGCTAACTTCAACTGCTGCCATTGCACAGAGGCCGGTCCGGATACCAGGGGAGGCATATGAGGCCGGGAGATAAGGAGAGGTGGACTTTGATGAGAAGGCCAACAAGGCTCTGACTTCTGCCCCGCCCCCGAGCCAGGAGCCGATTTCTCCATCCTTCTGGTGTTTACTCAATGGTCTAAACATGTGGAAAATTGCTTCTGATCTGATTTCAGCCTACTCAAGCGTCTTTTCCATCGCATTTCTATCTTCCCTGCCTGGGGGCTGGTCCTGCTCCCACAGCGCGACCGTGCGCAGAAGCCACAGCGTCCCCTCTGATGCTCTGCCCTCCCCGGGGCGGACTCAGGCTGCCACGCAGGAATGCAATCTCCCAAGGATTCCTGGTGATTTCTGCCCCTTGTTCACTAGCTTCGCAGAGGCTCATCGACTCAACTGGAAAAAACTTTAAATGATTTTCCAGCAAAGTCACCCTTTCCAGTGGAAAAAAGTCTTACCATCTGTGAATAAAAACAAACTGAAGGAAAATGATTTTTATATTCTCGAGTTCTTGGGCTTCCAAACTGAACTGCTGCAAAGTTCAGTGGAAAGGGATGGTGGCAGAACACGAATTCTGATCTCACAACACTAGAATTCTTGTCTTCCAATCTGAGGTGGGTCCAAATTTACTCTGGGCGATATAGGAGTTACTGAGCAAACGGAGAGTGCAAACAAGATTGGTGATCATTTCAAAATGCTCATCTGATTATGTCATTTAAGATTACTTAAAAACTCATTGCTTAAAACCCTTCCGTATTTCCCCACTCCTGATAGGATAAAGACCAAGGCCTTCTCGCCTCGACTACCATCAGGATCACGGGCCTGGTTATTATCATTATCTAACCTGTACACTGTAAAGGATGAACCTCCTAAACACATGGCTCACTGGTTGACTGGCTGAATGCTGCTCCGTGAACGGCACGCTCCTGCCACACCTGTCCCACAACCTTCTCAAGGCAGTCAGCTCCTTACTGCGGCCGAGTGCACGGGGCCGTTACAGTTTACTCCGGCTTTGGCGTTCCCCTTGTCCAGGCTCCTCAGCAGCGGCTCTTCTCCACCCCAGCTGACCTGGTGGGGGCAGGGGTGGGGCGGAGTCTGGCATCCTACTGATCTCGCTGCAGGGGCAGCGGTGCGATCTAGGCCGCGGATCGATCACAGATCACAGCACCTCTCCCCTCCGGCCACAGATTCAAGGATGGACATGTAACTGACATCGGTCACGCACGGGCTCCAGCACATGAACCATCTTCTTTCTGAACATACTACCTTAAGTGACCAGAGACCTTTTATCTCAGAACAGAGCAAACATCTGTCTGCAAATGAAGTGTAAAGAGAAACAAAACAAAACAAACAAACAAAAAACAAGAGGGAGGAAGAGCCAAACAAACTAATAATTTGGACTCCTGGAACCAACACTCCTTAAGGTTGGATCTCCTGGAAACATCTGGAAATATCAGCTTAGAGCAAACCGGGATCCTGGCACCTGAAGGTCCTTTACAATTAGGGTCTCGATGCTGCCCTCAGCACGCTTCACTTGCAGCCACATCCCCACGGCTGTCCACGTAAAGTTAAGACGCTGTGGGCCATGAGGCCATGCTGAGAAAATTATGTAGGTAGTCGTATAGTGATTTTCAATGTAACCATTGGCAACAGAAAAACATTCTCATCTCATAAGCCAAAAGGCACGCACGCTTGCACACACACAAACCAGTAAGTCCCTGGCTGGTTTTGACACCTGGGCTTTAGTTTGCCAAGACCTATTCCGGTCAAATGGCTTTACCGGTACCGCAAGCATGCCGTAAGCATTCCCATTTCCATTCCTTTCTGATGCTGTCACTCCCACCTGAGACGTCTCTTCCCGCACCCCAACCCACTGCCCAGCCGCTGTTCTGAGCCCGGGTCAAGTGGGACCTCCTTCCCTGAGGCCTGTCAACGCAGTAACTTACGTCTTTGTCCCCTGAATCTTCAAGACCTGCCGTGTGGTCTGGACTATACCTGCACTGCAGTTAGCTTCCCCTCCAGTATCTCTGACATACAGTGTACACCTACAACGACTCTCGAGAGTTGACAAAATCCAAAAGTTGCCTTAAAAACCAGACAAGATTTCACAGGAACAGAGTAGATAGTGAAGGGAGAAGAACTGCAGATTTACCGGGAATCAAGGGTAAGACTGCCACAAGCCAGAGAAGGCAGGTCTTTCTGAATCACAACTATCTGATGTCCTAAAGTGAACCGGTCACTCGCTGGAGTGGCCGTGACAGCGCCGCACACAGCCATTTGTTTGCTTGCCTAAGATGACTATGCTTGACATACGTAAAGGAGGAGGAGGGAGGCTGGGACTTCGGTCACACATTTGGAGGAATTTCTTAATTTCAGCCACTCACGCCACTGTTCTTCCTCCTGACTACGAGTAGGTATTGCACACAGCCAGACTCACAACTTCTGCCGTATCTGTGTATCGCATGTGTTATAATAAATGAGGGTACTTGAAAAAAAAAAACCTGTGGGAAACAGAATTAAAAGCTAAGTTTAGGGGCCAGCATTCTGGCACAGTAGGTTAAGCCACAGCCTGTAATGCTGGTGTTTCATTTAAGTGCCAGCTTAAGTCACAGCTGCTCCACTCCCAATCCAGCTACCTGGGAAGGCAGCAGATGATGGCCCAAGTGGTTGGGCCTTTGTCACCCACGTGGGAGACCTGGATGGAGTTCCAGGTTCTTGGCTATGGCTTGGCTCTGCCTTAGCTGTTGCGGCCATTTGGGGAGTGAACCACCAGATGGAAGCTCGCTCTCTCGCTCTCTCTAACTGTGCCTTTCAAATTAATAAAACAAACCTTTTTTAAAAAGACAAGTTCATTTTGGTACAAAAAAAGCTTTGAAATCTCATAGTATGCTTTTTCTGAAGACCCTTGTCTGCACAGCCCCCACTGTTTTTTGCATCACAAAACTCATCTGTCAATTCCATTTTCCACGAACTTTTTGAAGGAGCCTCATAGACCTCCTTACTATTTTTCTTTAAATATAGCCCCTTAACAAAATATAAACATCTAATTCTAGGACATCCTAAAGAATACAATTTCATTAGTATTAAAATAAAGCAAAGATTTTGTCCATCCACCAGTGACAGCTATTTTGGGCACCTGAAGCTCACAGGTTTACAACATGGAAACTGCAACGCTTCACCAACACCTTTTCTTTCCCTTCTTGTAAAAGACCTTCATCTGTTTTCCCAAGGGTTACCTAATTACTCTGAAAGCCAAAATAATTAATAAAAAAGCCATACCTGCCTGTTCAGGTAAAGTGTACATAGTCATTTCATGTTTTTCCCTCTTAATTTTGATGTCACTATTTCCCAAAGAGTAACAGCAATTACCAACATTAGTGGAAATGTTTAGTATTTTGGGGAAAGCCTAAAACAGTTTATATATACATACATACATACATGCGTGTGTGTGTGTGTGTGTGTGTGTGTGTATGTAGAGAGAGGGAAGGAGGGAGAGATGCACAGAGATTGATTTATTTGAAACTCAGGGTTAGAGAAAGGGATCTTCTATCTGCTGGTTCACCCCTGAATTCTTAAAGCCAGTAGCCAGCCACTTCATCCAGGTCTCCGAGATGGATGGTAAGCGCCTAATCAGTTTGGCCATCTTCCTCTGCTTTTTCCAGGCCATTACTTAGTAGGGAGATGGATCCGATGTGGAGCAGCTGGGACTTGAAGCAGTACCTGTATAGGGCACCACACTACCAGCAGTAGTGTTAGCCGCTATGCCATAATATTGGTCCCAAAACAGCTTTATGAGAAACAATTTAAAGACCTTGAAATCCACTCATTTTAAATGTCCAACTTCTAGCACATTGAGTTCTGCGACCATCACCCATATCCAGGTGTAACTGTGTTTTATCGCTTCCCAAAAAACACCCCCCGTCCTTTGCAGCTTGCCTGCATAGCAGGTGCAGTTCCATTCTCAGGCACAAACAACGACCTCCATCTAACTGTGAAGATTTACTTTTTCTAGATATATCACAAAAAGAGAATCACAGATTGGTCTTGTATGTCTTGCTTACTTCATTTGGCAAAGTGTCTTCAATGTTTGCCCACGTTGTGGCACAGACAAGGAGTCAATTCACATTCATTACGGAATCATAATCCATCCTACAGATACCTGTTGTGGTATTACTGAGGAGTAAGACTTAGACACAGGTTTTGGATACAGATAATGCCACCAGTGCTAATACTTGCACATATATTTTCTTGCTCCATAGCCTGTCTTTTCATTTTCTTCATGGTATCTTCTTTTTTTTAAATGTATTTATTTATTTTTTATTTGACAAATAGAGTTAGAGAGAGAGACAGAGAGAAAGGTCTTCCTTCCGTTGGTTCACCCCCCAAATGGCTGCTACAGCCGGCATGCTATGCCGATCCGAAGCCAAGAGCTGTGTGCTTCCTCCTGGTCTCCCATGTGGGTGCAGGGCCCAAGGACTCGGGCCATCCTCCGCTGTCCTCCCGGGCCACAGCAGAGAGCTGGACTGGAAGAGGGGTAACCGGGACTAGGACCCAGTGCCCATATGGGATTTGAGCGCCGCAGGCGGAGGATTAACCAAGTGAGCCACAGTGCTGGCCCCCATGGTGTCTTTTGAAGGGCAAAAGCTTTTAAATCTGACAAAGCAGTTCATTATTTTTTTAATCTATGTTGCTGTTATACCTAAAAATTCTTGGCCTAAGCTGAAGATTTTCTTGTATATTTTTTCCCTAGAAATTGGGAGTGTTTTTATTTCACTTTCCTTTTTCAACAGTTTTGTTGAATCTAGAATTCTTGGCAGGCTTTTTCAGTCTTTAAAAATTCAATGTGCACTTGGCCCCCTTGGGGCACAGAGGCCTTCACTGTGTTCTGGACCCACTGCACCTGCTGTCCAGGCAGATGGGAAGCGCCAGCCCCTTGCAGCATCATGTACAACACGTGCTGTGGCCTCAGTCCACCGAAGCCTTCTCGCTTTCTTTAGGCAGCATGTGTTGGAAGACATTAAATAAATATATTTCAGGCTGTTTATGAGCAAATTTCCTCACAAAGCCTCAGGAGCTGGTCCATGTGTGCCATCTGCTATACGGGAAACTGGAAACCACCTGTCCGAGCTCCGCTCTTATCGAGGAAGTTGTAATTACTCCTTTGCCGAGGGATTTGAATCATCACAGTAAATCCCTTAGTCAGCACACGCTGTATGAGGAAGGTATTCTGACCCTAAGAACCAGGGTGCTTCCCCTTCGGCCCTCCATGGAGGCAGGGAAACCTCAGCTATTTTCAGGGCCTAGAAGAGTGGCTTTAGCCCTGTTTACAAGTCACCAATATTTCCCTATAAATGCTTGCTGAGCATCAGTTACAGGTTAGGCAGTGCTGGTAGCACAGGAGCACTGCACAGCTTATGTTCAGGTGCCGCCACCGTCCAGGCAGGGAGCAGGAGAGCACAGGCCGGGGCAGAGAGGAAACCTTTCATTCTTCTGTTTGAATTTTTTTTTTTTTTTTGGTATCTGATTCTTGTAAGGGTTATATTCTATATATGTTTGCTCATCTGTGCCATGTAACAGTCAGTAATGTAGGTGTCTGCTTTATATGTGAGTAAAACCAACAAACACAGCTGAACGGTGTGTGACCCAAATATCTTTCTGATAATGTTTTGCTAATGAAGGTCATATAAACAGCTTAGGAAACACAGAGTGCGTGTATGCACACGTGCAAAACTGACAACGAACAAGGCAACAACACAGTGAGATCATTTCAGATGGTATTAAGAGCTGTGAAGAAAATTAATATCAGGCCAGTGTGAAAACTGGTGCCCGGGCGAGAAGAGCGGTGCCGGGGGTTAGGACTCTGGGCCAGGGTGGCGCCTCTGAAGCGCTGACACTCGCACAAGGTG
Source organism: Sylvilagus floridanus (assembly GCA_949820135.1). Lineage (NCBI taxonomy): Eukaryota > Metazoa > Chordata > Mammalia > Lagomorpha > Leporidae > Sylvilagus > Sylvilagus floridanus. The sequence goes on along the minus strand of OX463241.1, from coordinate 28,739,479 downwards.
TGCTGCTGCAGGCTCACCCTCCTGGCACCCGCACGTCTTTTCACTATCGCCATCCGGGATTACGACAAAAGCACCTTCCAGAGAGTGCTTTTCCAGAACCTGGTGCGAACTCAATAAAAAAGGTCCCATCGGAAAGAACGAACTGCAGGAAGCAGATCAGCAAGAACCGCCAGCCAGGCTGCAGCGGGATTCCCAGTTCTAGCTGCTAACCGCCACACACAGTTTTCCAGCAAGAAACTGCTTCTTGGTCAAACTAGAAAGTCATCCTGCTCTGAGGAAATAAACGCCTGCCTTTTCAACGGAGTCTCTCTGTGCCCTCAAAAAAGTATATTGCCTGTTCCTTTTTGGAAAAGAGGAATTGCCCAAGCCCCTTTCTACCAAGCACAGAGACCAGGGGCAGCTCAAGCACTTGTGGACCGCCACCTCGCCGCCTGCCCGTGAGACCCAGCAGCCTGGCGCCAGCACGATCCTCGAGTGAGCGCACCTTCTGGTTCAAGGCCTTCTGACTTGCACTTCCCGAGTCACAATGCTTTCAAAGCTCTGCTCACTTCGCTGTCGGCGTATTTATGTTCGATCCCTCACAGAGGTGCTCCCAGTAACAGTGTCCCAGGCCCACTCAGCTCCCTTGGGACAGTGTCCATGTGTGGCTTCCTCATGCTGGCGAGGACAAGCGTGCTGCCCCACCAGCCCCTCCACCCCACAGCACGCATCTGTCACTGCTTCCTTTCTTGTTGTCCCCCAGGTGTGCACTGACAAAACGCTGAACCTCTCTGTTGTCCTCCCAGGAAACTCTGGAAAGGAAGGGTGAATCCTTCCAGGGGGAGATTCCAAACCACGATGCTGCAAATCATACAAAGGGGAGGGGAAAAAATGCACTTTCTCAAACCCAAGTACTCATGCTACTAAGAACTGAGTAAATCCTGCAGGGTCGGGACCCCCCACCCAACCCTGTGCTTCTGATGAGCCACCAGGGACAGGGGTCACGGGCCCTGGGCTTCTGCTGTGCTCTACGTTGGTCACTACTGGAAACGGCCAGGTGCTGAGTACAGGAACAAAAGGCCTATGGGATGATTTTGTCCCTCCATGAACTCTGATTTGCTTACATGGTTTTATCATCATCATCATCATTGGTGGCTCTGCAAAGATGAGTCGGCTTCTTTTCCACTGAATTAAGAGATTTGCAGTGCTAATCTGTGATTTGTTCCAAAGAACTGACATTCCGAGATGGAAGGGTGAGTGTGGGAAGAGTTTGGGAACGGGAAGTCTCTTGAGTTGAGGTGCTCCTGCTTCTCATGCCAGGGTGTATAATTAGGGGGGCTGAGGCTTGGCAGGTAGGAAAGGAGGATGAGTAACGAGCAAAATGGGTGTCCACTGTGTCAAGAGGCACCGACTACCCAGAGCTCCCCTCTGAGACAGCAGCTCCCACGGGGAGACAGTGCTCCTGATGGGCCACGTCTGGCCCGGGCACTTGGCCCTGTCACTGTCCACGTGTCACAGATCCTGCAAGGGCTGTTCTGGTGTTGCAGGGGAGTAAGTTAGGAAGAAAGCTCCAGTGCGAGACCTAAATTCAGGCAGCCAGACTCTGGTCTTCCCTCTGCCTGGACCCAGCTGACAGCCCCAGCCAGGTCCCGCCAGCTGGCCCCCTTCACAAGCCCAGCTGCTGCAGGGGACTGGGAGACGTCTGGCACATTCACAGGCACTTGATGGGGACTTGCTTGAATGGCCCTAGAACCTGCTGGAACAGGCAAATTCCATGATCTAAGAACACAAACCAAGAAACCTGGTTTGGAAGCTTCTCAGTAGCTTCACGAGTTGTGTGTTTTTAGAGAATACCTGTTACCCTGATAAACACACTTCCAGATGAACACGACATCGTGAAGCACAGTGAAAGAGTTAAGTGCCGGTGTCTGGGGTCAGGCAGCTCTTAAACACTGGATTGAATATAGGTTCTGCCACTCACTAGCAGCGTCACTGAGCATTTTCTTAACTCCTGTGTGCCTCGCTTTCTTCGGCTGCAAACCGGGGACGGTTATGAACACCCACACCTCCTCGGATTGCTGACAGCCCAGGGTGACCGGAGGTACACGGTGGCCAGTAGACTGAGCCCTGATGCAGGGTGTTTTCTCTGCAGTAGCTGTTAGGATTACGATGTGCTCGCCTTACCCTGACAAAAACAGGAGGGGCGTGGCTTTCTTCCATTTTCAAATGAAAAGTGGATTTAAGGACTTGGTACTTGAACCATCTATAAATCCTAAGGCACCAATTCAGACAGAAGTGAAAATGAAGAGAGAATTGCACCATCACCAAATCAAGTGGAAAGAGAGAAAAAGCCAAGTTCTAGGGCTTTCTTCTAGGATTAGTCCCCCTCTTAGCACAGCTTTGCCACTGGAACTGCACAGCAAAGCTCCCCAATGGGGCCTATGCAGAGGCGAGAGGACAGGCACTGGGGTTGTGTTACCAGCGGCAAGTAGGTTCACAGGCATCAAATTACCTGTGCCCAAAGCTCAGAATTTCATGTTCAAGTGCAGGTGTCAACACCAAGCCCTGACTCACTTAGGAACCTTCAGCCTTGTGCTTCGCGACTGGCTGGCAGGAGCTGTCTGGCCCCAAGAACACTCTTCAGAGCAAAGCCAGCGGAGGCCCATGTTACAGCAAACAGCCATCAGCCCACACGCACGCTGCGGGAGACAGTGGAAGGAGTACGACTTTCCGGGCCTTCCTGTCGACGGTTTCCTGGGGAGTCCCCACAGGCGACGGGGCGGGGAGGACACAGTCCCCCGGCAGGACTCCCTCCCTGGGGGCCTCACCACAGATGACTCCATGCTCATGAAAGCAGCATCGCCCGGCTTTCATACAAACGCTGCCAGGGGAAGCATCACTCATCACACCCAGCTCTGCAAGGTGGGCACCACGCTCTCACCACCAGGCTCGAGCAGGTGCGCTGGGCCAAACCTTTAGGCTTCAGACCTCGCCGACTGGCTGAGTGTCTTGAGGTTAGTAGGTGGACTCCCACAATGGCCTTGCTCCTTCTTAGTCACTGGCCTCTCAACAGCTACCTGCCCCCTCTCTCTGCCCTCACCTCTGCCGAAAGGCTCAAAGTTGGTTTTCTAGCAGAGTGGCTCCTTTGGGGAGACCCGCCCAGAGCACATTCCGTGAAGAACTTCGGGCTGGGGGAAGTAAGGGAACCAAGGAGGTAGTGTGGGCCCTGGAGGCAGGTAGAAGGTGGCCAGGAATCCTCACTCTTCAGGTGAATGGCCCTGTGTCTCTGCCTTATTCTCCTCCTTTGGAAACCAGGAAAGAGGCTGCCCAGAGGGCATTTGTGAGGATCACAGGGCTGAATGTACACAAAGCCTTGGGCCCTGTGACCAACACAGAGAAAGTGAGCCTAATGTGGCAGCAGGAGAATTGATACAGAATTTGATAAAGTGGAAGAGTCTGGGACAGGATCAATATTTAGGGTCTGTGGAGCCACGTTTGCTTTCCCACAGAAAAACTAACAGGAACGACTCGGGGTTCTACTGAATTCAAATATTCAAAGCCAACTTACTTCCTTTCCTCCTCTTTTGGGCAAAAGCCAAAGAGAGGGGGAGCCACGTCTTTTTAATGCAGAAACTTTTATTCTGTAAAACCGAAATAAAATTAAAAACCTAAGAAATAAAATATAAAACCCAAGAAATAAAATAAAAAAACCCAAGAAACAATAATCAGCAAAAAAAAAAAAAAAAAAGTAAAGCCACCATCAAAATCCCCACTCTTACATACCACTGTTGACATGACGGTGACTATTCTGGAATCTCTCTTTGTGTACCTAGGCATCCACATGTGTTTCATTTTGTGCGCCTCAGTGCTGCCATAATTTACCTTCTTACTATGCTTTTTTCAACCATTTATGATGCAAGGTTCTCATGTCAATAAACAGTTATCAGCAGTATAATTATTAGTAGCTACCATGAAGTTCATTGCAGTGTGATAATTATCAAACCATCACCATTACTGGGCACTTAAATTAATTCTTTCTCTTGCTTTAATAAATAAGAATAAAAATTCATTCACCTTTGCACAGAATCAGCTAATTCCTCACGGTAAATACTACAGGTGCAATGCTCGAGTCAGAGGCTGACTCCATCGTAAGGCTCCCACCCGTTTTTGCCTTTCTGCTTCCAAGAAAGACCTTGCTGATGTATAGTCCCACCCAGAGTGGCGCAACTTGTCCTCACACATGTTGTTTCTTCCCCCCTTATCCAGTCTCCTGGGTCTACGGACTCTGTTGCTTCTGTCCAGTGACCCAATCAAAACAGTCAAGAATAAAATGTAGCAGGTCCAGTCTAGGTTCAAACCATGTCCCCATCAAAGAAGGAGGTACCTTTCTCTGAAGGGAGGAGGGAACTTCCACTTTGACTATGGCCCTGTGGGAATAAGATCGAAGTCGGCGAACCCTAAAGGCTTCCATAGCCTCGGCAACTCATGACCAGAGCCTAGGGAGATTACTGACGCCATAAACAAGAGTGTCAAATTGTTAAATCAACATCAGGAGTCACTGTGTACTTACGTCTCATGAGGGATCTGTCCTTAATGTGTTATCCAATGTGAAGTGATGCTATTACTAGTACTGAAACAGTATTTTTACACTTTGTGTTTCTGAGTGGGTGCAAACTGATTAAATCCTTACATAGTATATATTGAATCGATCTTCTTTATATAAAGATAATTGCAAATGATTAAAAAATCTTGGTGTTAAACTGGAAATTGCATAGACAATTAATCAATTTTTTTAAAAAAAAAATCATGTAGGATCTCTGTCCTTAATGTGCTGTACATTGTGAATTAATACTATAACTAGTACTCCAACAGTATTATCATTTTGTGTCTCTATGCGAGGGCAAACCGTTGAAATCTTTACGTAATATGTACTAAATTGATCTTCTGTGTATAAAGAGAATTGAAAATGAATCTTGATGTGAACAGAAGGGGAGAGGGAGCGGGAAAGGGGAGGGTGGGGGGAGGGAGAGAAGTTGTGTGGGGGGGGAGCCATTGTGGTCCATGAGCTGTTCTTTGGAAATTTATATTCTTTAAATAAAAGCTTTATAAAAAATAAATAAATAAATAAATAAATAAATAAATCAAAAAAAAAAAAAAAACAAACCATGTCCCCAATGAAAGGGCTGGAAAAAAAAAAAAAAAAAAACTCCCGGAGCCACAGATGGTGGGTTTGTTCTCTGTCAGCCACTTCCCCTGAAGTTAGAATTCTGGCTTGTTCCGGCCCACCGGTCAGCAAACCTCATCTGAACACTGGATGACAGCAAGGGGTTGAAGGATTTTATATAGAAGGGAGACTCACATGCTGGGTGCAAGCATGGCACGGATGCCCCCACTGCACCCCAGCAACCATGCTGCACACACCAGAAGGAAAAGACCCTTCCAGAAGCCTCACAGAATCAAGAAGGGATGCTCCTTACTCAGAGTTTTCCAAAGAGGAGACAAGAGGTAAGTGATAATAAATTGATGTAGCCTGGAGGCCTATGTGCAGTGACAATTTCAGCTAGTTAAAAAGCGGCATTCTCTACCTCCCAGTGGGCAGGAACGGACAGCTGGCGCTTTCCAGTTGGCAAATCTCTCCGGAAAGATCAGTGTTGTGTCTGTCTGATGGGCTGCTCTGGCCCAAGGATTATTTGTTGAAATGTATGATGCTACTATTCAGACGATCAGTGTGTGCGCACACATACGCTGCTTCCCTTAACCCCTTTCCTTCCATGAAGCTGTCATAATCGGGATTTCTTAACCCTTACTTGCAAATCAGTTTCCAACCTGCAGCAAGGGGGACTTCAAATCACGTGGCCTCCATGAACAGGTGAAGGGAGACAGAAAACAATCTGCAAAAGCTCCAGGATGGGGCAGGCGCTTGGCTTAGCAGTAAACGTGCTGGCTAGGACACCGCACCCCACACACAGGACTGCCATCCATGTGGGAGACCCAGATACATTTCCTGGCTCCAGGCTTCACTCTGGTCCAGCCCTGCGTTTTGCAGGTATTTGAGGAGTGAACCAGTGAAAAGAAGATCTCTCTCTCTGTTGCTCTGCCATTCAAATACATAAAACAACAATATTTTACCCAAACGTCTACTAAGACTTAAGAAAATGGAGTCCTTCCCCAACGTGCTGCTACCATCTTCCCTTCCAGGCTCTGTCAGCTCTGAAGTCTGTGTGGGATGAGAGCACCACTGTGCAGTTCTGGGACTTGGGACTGGGACTTGGAGACCTACCTGGGACACTAAGCAGCTGGTGGAGGGTGCTACTTCCCTGGTACCCCGTCACCCATAACCAGAGGCAGGGAGGGAGTGGCCTCCAAGGGGACGCTGGGGATTTCCTCTGCTGAAGCAGCCACTGCTTTCTGGGCCCCTCATGGTGGGTATGGGCAGGAGTCCGAGAGGTGAGCTGCACGGAGCTGTTGCATTCCGCAAGCTTCTCCAACTGCCTGGGAGGGCGAACTCCTTGGGGGTTAGCACCAGCGCCCAGGGCTTTGTGTTGTTCTAGTAGCGGAGGTAGCAGCAGTAACAGTTACATCTCCTGGGAGCTCCCATCGTCTCCTTCATCCCCACAAGCCCGGCATGCAGGTCCCACTTTACGGGAGAGGAGACCATTGGGGGAAGTCACCAAAAACCTCCCAGGATATGTTACTCTGGGCCCACGCCAATCCACCTGCTGGCCTTCACTTCTATGAGTACTTGGCTGTGCTGAGGCTATGTGGTCATCAAGAACAGCCCCAGCGCCCCTTCTCTAAAAATAGACACTGGCTTTTTGTTGTGAATTGTGTGAAACATAGGAAGAGTAAGACCAACGGAGCCAAGCTCCAGTCAGTATCTCGGGCTCAGACCAGAGAACACGAGGCCAGTCACAGCTCCCACCACCCAGCAGCAGAACGTGAGGACTCGAGTGAGCAAACACCACCCTGAAACGAGCAGCTTCCGTGACGTCACTTACAGAAATGCCTATTTACACAGGCCCAGGTTTTGAGAACACAGCAGCCAACGACAGACAGAGTGACCGTCTAAGAAATGCCATGGCCAGGCCACCCTACTGATAGAGCAAATCTGTCTCTGAGTACTGAGTGTAAATTATTCCCCAGGCCAGTTACTTAAGGCACATGAGAAATCACCTGGTGCATCTTCCATGTTAACCACAGGCTTGGGACACTGGGATTCTTAAGAAATCAGCAAACCAAGTTTTACTGTTTCCTTCCCACCCCCTACAATGGACTCCCTTAACAAATAACTATGAAGCACCAGAGACGGGCCTTGTCCGAGATGCTGGGGATCCTGTTACACACAGGCCGGTCCTTACGACGTTGTGAGGACAGACGAAAATGAAGAGTCAGGCCGGAGCACTCCAGAGGGCAAGAGCTACGAGGAAGGTACCATGTGCTGGTCAGAGGGCCAGGGCAGGCTGCAGCACGTGAGGCTCCGCCAGAGCTTGTGAGGCGGCAGCGGCAGGTGTTGTGCAGGCCCCATGGCAAGAATGGTCCTGGCTGGGGCACCGAACAGAAGCAACCAGGGAGCACGGCCACCAAGAGAGGCAGCCACGAGAAGTGAGGCCACCGGGGCTAAGGGACTTCATAAGCAAGGGCTGATCGTGTGGGTCATACGGCCGAGCGAGGTCACACAGCCGAGTAAGGTGATACAGCTGGGGAGACCTCGGTGGCCTATACAGACTATGACGCAGGCAAACAACCCGGAGACGACAGCAAACAGTGATAAATCCACTGGGGGATGGGTATTTTTCCCTAATACACAAGAGTTCTTGCACCCAGCCTGGGGGTGGTGGAGGGAAGGAGGAAGGAGGGGAATCGGCAGAGGCTTTCCGAGAGAGGTGATGTTTAGTGGTGCAGGGTTCCAGGAGGTGAGAGGAAACAGGACAAAGTTGAGGAAGTAAAACAAGTTCAGTTGGCCAAAGCAGAGAGTTAAAACAAAGACAGCAGTGCCACAGGGGTGCAGCTCCCAGGACTCTCAGTCAGCAGAGGCATTCTGGAGTTTTCGGGGTCCCTGGGGGCCACCACGGCCTTCCAAACAGAGGGGTGCTGTGCTCAAGGCTGCCCACTAGGACACCGCCACACAGTACAGAGAAGGAGCTGCAGGAGATCTGCTGGGGAAGGCCTGGGCTGGGCAGGTGGCACTGGGCATGGACACAAGCAAGCTAACGTGAGGCAGGCAGAATCCACAGGTCTTGATCATTGACGCAAACTTGGTGACGAGCAAAGGAAGCTGGCCACGTTCCCAGGCAGACAGGGAGTGGTGGGATTCAGAAATAGGAAGCACAGAGGGGGAGGACCAGGTGTGGGGGCAGAGGACGAAGGGGAACCATTGGAGCACAACAGTCAGCTAGCACTGGGGCTTGGCTGACGCGGGACGTGCCGGTCTGAGGATCAGGCAGAGATCTGGGATGCAGGCGGTCTTCAGCCCGCTGCTGGTTAGGCAAACTACAGACACAGATGAGATTCATCCGAGAACAGAGAACAGGGTTCACAGCCACACCCGGAGGAGTGAGCAGTAACACATTTCAAGGGAGAGGAGCCTTCAAAGGAGAACTGAGGCAGAGAGAAGCCAAGAAAGCCGGGAGAGTATGGTGTGGTCAGGATTCTGCTGACAAGGTCTGGTCCTGCCAGACTCCAGGAAGACAAGCACAGAGGACTCTCCGGGGACCCTGGCAGCGAGGTCACAGTGACCTTGGGAAGAGGCACAGTCAGTGGGGTGTGGATGGGGATGACTCCCAGACCAAGCAGGGAGGCAGGGAGACCAGAGAGATGCCTATATTTAGTCTCAAGTGTACGGACGAAAAAAATTCAGCCCACACTTTCCCCACAACAACAAACCAAGGCTCGATTCACCAAACTTTGGAAATAACTCCAGATTTTTTCAGTAGGAAATAAAAGGACCATTTCAGAGCAAACGATCACAGGCAAGAAGAGACCAGGGAGCTGTCCCAAGATTTCTCCTTGCCTCCTTTCCAATGCCTGCTGGAGGGGCCTCCCCATTGCTTGGATCCAAAACCTGTAACTCAGTGCCTGGGAGCCAAGCCCCAGGTAAAGCGAGGATGACTCAGTGGTACCAGACTCTTAAGCACAGCTGCACTGGGTCTGTTCTGAGCAGCAAAGACGGCATTCAGGAGAAGAGATCACAGCCAGCAGACGAAAGCGTCGGCAGCACATCACCGGCGCTCAGGGCTGACTCTAGAAGCTGTTTCCACTTGGGATCCCACAGCTGCCTTCGCTGCTTCTTGCTCATCCACACAACAACTACACAGTGTGTGTCGCCATGATTTTTCAGAAAGGTACCAGACGCTGAAGAGGAGTGAGCCCCAACCCCAGCCCTCCAGAAGCTTGAGGTCCCATGTGGAAATCCGGCACCTGAACAGGCGATCACCGGATCCACAGGGCGTGGCAGGCTCAGCAGCCTGGAGTCCTGTGACGATTTCCAGGTCTGCCGCTTACAAGCTGCGCGACCCTGTCCATGTGCCCCTTCTGAATGTCAATTTCCCCACCTGAAAAATGCAGTTGTGAACAGCGCCCCTGCCGGGGCCACAGTGAAGGCTGAGCCCTGAGCTCCATGCTGACCCCACAGGAAGAGCCCTATACCTACAATCCGAAGGTCCAAGGTAGCGGAGAAGCTTCCGGGTTAAGATGGCCAATCAGACTTGACTGGGCCTCTGAGGGTTCCTCGCACTCGCCCGCTGTAAGCGAGTCACCTCGAATGTCACCCACTAAGCTGCATTTGTCACAAACCTCCACACAGCACTGCCAAGTGCGAGAGGAGCTACAGAAAACAACAGAGATCACGGGCCTGGGCTATGTTGTAGCTTCTGGTGTGGGAATCACAGAAAACGGACAACTATGATACAGTGCTATGACTGCAGCGAGACCCAAGCCATCTATGAAGTGGCTCTGAAAACCACAAGGCACTCTAAATAGGTTTTGGTGACATGATTATTCTTGATAATGGTATCAGCCAGAGCCTAAATCTGAATCATTTCCAACTTAGAGTCTGTTGTGGCCCCTTGTCCTCAAAGAAGCTAGGGTATCCTGCACGGATAAAACAGCATCGCTGGCTTTGTCGGGTCCCCAGGCTCTGCGAAGTAGCCACCGGAGTGTCGTGGTAGGCCAGGCCAATGACAGGGTCTCTGGTCCGAAGATGACCAGTTTAGTGAAAAAGACACTTGGACACGCATTATGATGAGGTCCTGTGAATACTGTTAGACAGTATTGAGTGATGATGATATTTTAACCCCCAATCAGGACAGGGTACAGGAGTGGGACAACCAGATTTACACCAGAGCAGCAGAAGTGGCCGGAAGACCGCGATATACAGTCCCTAAGCATGCTATAAAGATCAAATCATGGCCGGCGCCGTGGCTCAACAGGCTAATCCTCCGCCTTGCGGCGCCGGCACACCGGGTTTTAGTCCCGGTCGGGGCGCCGGATTCTGTCCCGGTTGCCCCTCTTCCAGGCCAGCTCTCTGCTGTGGCCCGGGAGTGCAGTGCAGGATGGCCCAAGTGCTTGGGCCCTGCACCCCATGGGAGACCAGGAAAAAGCACTAGCACCTGGCTCCTGCCATCGGATGAGCGCAGTGTGCCGGCCGCAGCGCGCCATCCGCGGCAGCCATTGGAGGGTGAACCAACGGCAAAGGAAGACCTTTCTGTCTCTCTCTCACTGTCCACTCTGCCTGTCACCAAAAAAAAAAAAAAATCAAATCATTTTCTCAAAGTAATGACAGGTACGTGTCAGAACCAAAACATTTGGATGTTGCAGCCTAATTTGATGCCAATCTTTGTTTTCCAGGGAACTGCTGATGTACTTCTTTTTTAAATGATGTTTTATTTGAAAGTCAGAGTGACAGAGGGAGAGACACACACATAGAGAGGGAGAGGGGAGGGAGATTTCGTCTATCTGCTGTTTCACTCCCCAGATGGCCACATAGGCCAGGACTGGATAAGGCTGAAGTCAGGAGGCGGGAGCTTCCTTCAGGTCTGCTACATGGGTGGCAAGGGCACAGATACTGCACGCCATCCTCCCCTGGTCTCCCCAGGCCATCAGCAGGGAGCTGGATAGGAAGTGGAGCAGCTGGGACACGGACTACTGCCATATGAAATGCTAGCCCTGCAGGTGGCAGCTTTACACGCTAAGGAGCAAACCTGGCTCCTGAGAGCCTGCTCACGGTTCCTCTGGTATGTAATTTTCTCTGCACGTTGCACACTGCAGGCATTTGTGGATTCTAAGATTATGAGCTGAAAATTGCATAAGGATAATATCAGGCACCTGAGCATTTTATATGGCAGGAATTCTCATTATAGCATTTAAGTTCCAGTGGCTGATGACCCGCGACTAAGATTTATGCTAAGCTCCCATCTACAGGAATTCCCTTTTGGGCTTTGAAAATGAGCTACCTTTGCAAGCTTTTAAACATTACCATTGAAAAGCTTTCTCTAAGCCACCCTAGGGCTAAGCTAAATTAATTTCTCGTTTTTAGAGTGGCTCTTGGTATTTAGCAGTGAAAAGGCTTCAACTAGACTTCACGTGAGCATGGAGGTGATGCTCCCAATGGGATCAACTGAAGGACACACATTCCGGTGTCTGAGAGTCACACTCTCCCTAGAGGGCTCACTTGCCAAACCCGAAAGTGACTTCCTCCAAGAAACCGACTTTGAAAGTTCATTCCCACCATCTAAGAAACCTAGGTTCTACCTGTAAATACCAAACTAGACATGGCTGGCGATTCTCTTGCTTGAAGTGTACTGAACAGCTGATATCTCCCTGCCTAGGTGACAGACGCTTGGTCAGTTCTGGCTTACAGGAGAAGCCAGACATCGCATAATGATGGCTCCGTTTCATAGCCACATGCCATTTTTCAGATGTGGAACTTCAAAAAGGAAAGGAGAAAGTGGAAGCTAGTTAAGAAAATCAAATCTGCCGGCGCCGTAGCTCAATAGGTTAATCCTTCGCCTGTGGCGCCGGCACACTGGGTTATAGTCCTGGTTGCCCCTCTTCCAGGCCAGCTCTCTGCTATGGCCCAGGAATGCAGTGGAGGATGGCCCAAATCCTTGGGCCCTGCACCCGCATGGGAGACCAGGACAAGCACCTGGATCCTGGCTTCAGATGAGCGCGATGCGCCGGCCACAGCAGCCATTGGAGGGTGAACCAATGGCAAAAAGGAAGACATTTCTCTCTGTCTCTCTCTCGCTATCCACTCTGCCTGTCAAAATAAATAAATAAATAAATAAATAAATAAATAAATAAATAAAATCTAAAAATCCACCTATTTTTGCAAGAATACAAAACAAAATACCAATAACCTCTCCCCATCAACACACCTCACAGTGTAAAACATCGGGACCAGCTACTGCATTCTGTATCGACACAGATGAACTGTTTAGCAGGATTCTTTTACATATTGGTATCCATTATTCTTCAAGAAAAGAGCTGTATATCTTTTTCAATCTTTTCTAGTAAATGAAAATGTGGTTTAAGGTGCCAGCTTCGTGGTGCAGCAGGTTAAGGCACAACCTGCAATAGTGGCATCCCAGAATGCAGTGCTGCTCCCAGTCCTGGCTGCTCTGCTCCCAATCCAGTTGCCTCTAATGCATCTGGGAAGGCAGCAGATGATGATCCCGGTGCTTGGACCCCCTCACCTATGTGGGAGAGCAGGACAGAGTTCCCAGCTCTTGGCTGTGCCCTGGCCCAGTCCTGGCCATTGTGTCTACTTGGAGAGTGAACCAGCAAACGGAAGACATCTTTCTCTGTCTCTCTGACCCTTTCAAGTAAACACATAAATAAATCCTAAAAAATAATTGGGGTTTTAAAAAAATCCTTTGCTTTCTCATTCACTTCTGAAAATACCTTACATACTGGCAAAAGAAAGCCCTATGCTGAGATATGATAGATAACCTTTCTCTACATGATGATGCCCAACCTACTCTCTTTCATTGTCACAAAGAGGGCCAGAGTCCTGGACCTGCCAGCACTTCCATGCTTCTCACAAGCTGCCTCTGCACAGATCACCAATCACTGTGACCACCAACCATCTGTTAATTCCTCCAGCTGCAAGAATGACCCTAGAAACCTGACTTCCACTGTTTAAGACAATACCAACCCCCAGCCGCTGGCAAAACACCAAAAAGTTAGCCCTTTGGCCTCTTAACAAGGAGACCAAAACTCTGAGCTCTTTGCACACAGCACAGGGACATCTTTCCAAGAGCTGGAGCCAGAGATGTATTCTGAGCACACAGGCTCTCTCGGGCATCTTCCTGCAGCTCCCTCTCAAATACTAAATGTAGTTAAAGCACAGGTTTACCCTTCAGCTTGCTGATAATGGACTTGGACACATATCAAAGAACCTGCCCATGTGTACTTATCAGTCCCTAACAGGCTTAAGGCTTAGGAGTTCAATATAGGACTTTACAGCTCACTTGTTTAAAAACTCAGTTGTAGTGTATCAGCTTGTATTTGGATGAGGGCTGCAATTACTTATGATCCCAAGTAATCCTATATTGCTACAGGGTTGCCTGGCTATATACTGCAGACTTAAAAGAAAACTCTTATGATGGATAACTCACAACCATGAGACAGAAGTATAGATGAACATCCTTCAACTCATTTATGGAGTGGAATGTTCTTTTCTCTCTCTCTCTTTTTTAAAAGATTTTATTTATTTATCTGAGAGGAAGAGTTATAGACAGAGAGAGGGAGACAGAGGGAGACAGACAGAGGTCTTCCATCTGCTGGTTCACTCCCCAAATGGCCACAACAGCCAGAGCTGGGCCAATCCAAACTCAGGAGCCAGGAGCTTCTTCTGGGTCTCCCACATGGGTGCAGGGGCCCAAACACTTGGGCCATCCTCAGCTGCTTCCAGGCCGTAAGCAGAGAGCTGGAACATAAGAGGAGCAGCCAGGAAACAAACCCATGCTCACATGAGATGGTGGTGCCACAGGAGGATGTCTAACCTACTATGCCACAGCACCAGCTCCTTTTTAATTTTTATGTTAATCTAATACCTTGAATGACTAAAAAAAAATCAGTAGATAAAACTTCCAAGCAGTACAAAAGAGTAGACAGGAAAAATAAGCCACTCTTCCTACTGAACCTCTCTGTAGAAGTAATCATTATTATGAAGTTCTTAGATATTTTCTTCTAAATATATTGCATGAACATGCAAGAAGGGGTGTCTCTGTGTGTGTGTGGGGGAGACACTCTTCTCCCTTTAAAAACAAACTGTTGCAACTTATTCATATTTTTTGAACAGTTTTCCTCAAGGGTGCCTCCTTGGAGAAGGTGCCATCAGTACATGAAAAGTAGGCCCCTCGCCACTGTTAGTGGCTACGGTGCATTCCACTATAGACACGCAGTGACAAACTCAGCCAGTCCTTACCAGCCTACATACAGATTGTTTCCCATCTCCTGCTTTTGAATGGTCCGGAATCTCAGGGCTGGATAAAACAGGAAAGGCCCAGAACGCATACCTGACACTCTGTCCTACCTCTTTTATGAAAATAGATATCCAGGTGACGCAGGGAGGCCGTTGGAAGAGACGCATGTCAGCCTCCTGCCGTTGCAATCAGGAAGACAAACCTTGCTCCCTGGAGTACAGGAAGTCATTAGTGTCTGTCTAGCAGCAGCTGGATCCTGGGAGAAGAGCTGTTTTGTTTGGCCAAAGCCCAGTTCATGGTGTTGGGCAGAACAACCTCGGAACCTAAGCAGCCTCCACCACTAAACAGTTTCTGCTCAGGGTAAATCTTTCAGGTTCAGGGAAGCCTGGTGCGGCATACAAGAGATGGTCATCCTGCCTCTTTCTGAGTCCACCAGAGCGCTCATTAAGGACACACACAAGCACTGGACAGAATGTATGTATGCATGCGTGTGCGTGTGCGTGTGTGTGTGTACCCCCCAATGAGGTGGTGAAGTTTCTGGAGCTGGACTACCTGGACACTGGGCCAATTACATAACCTTCACACACTCAGGTTCCTTCCTACTTGTAAAATGGAAAAAAGGGGCCAGCCCTATGGTACAGCAGGTTCATCCACCATGTACAATAATGGTATCCCATATGCATGACAGTTTGAGTCCAGGCTGCTCCACTTCCAATCCAGGTCCCTGCTAATGGCCTAGGAAAGCAGTGGAAGATGGCTCAAGTACTTGGGCCTCTGCCACCCATGTGGGAGACTCAGATGAAGCTCCTGGTTCCTGGCTCTGACCTGGCCTAGCAATGGCCACTGCAGCCATTTGGGGAGTAAATCAGTAGATGAAAGATCTCTCTCTCTCTCTCTCTCTCTCTCTCTCTCTCTCTCTCTCTCAATCTCTCTCTCCCCCCTTCCTCCCTTTCCGTAACTTTGCCTTTCAAATAAATAAAATAAATCTTTGGGAAAAACTGGGAAATAATACCTCAGTGGGGCACTGTGAAGATTAAGTAAAATAACACCTAAGTCAGTGGCTAAGTAAAGTACTTGACCTTAGAGATACCTCACAAAAATGTCAACCACCATGAATAAGACAACCCAAAGCCATCTGCTCTTCTTTCTAGATGTATCCTGGCCCTGCCTAAAAACACACCTGCTGTCAATTCTGACCTCAGAACGGCCCCCACATTCCTGACTCCAGTCTCACACAGCATGCTCCTGTACACTCTGCAGAACGGTTTGTGTCTTGAGCACATGAAATCCCTGTCTCCTTGTCTGGGTTTGTGCAGTGCCATTTGCCTGTCATGTCCCTCATCTTCCTATGGGAACTCTGACTCACTTCCCAAGGTACAGCCCCGAGGGTGAGCTCAGCGTCTTCCTTCTGGATCACACTGACCCTGCACCTGCCCCCCTGCCCCCCGGGGCGCTGTCCTGCTATGCCAAAGGCACCTGGGTACTGGTCTCCTTGGGCAACAAAGACTAAATTCCCAGCACTGTGTAGGTATGCTACTGCCACCTGGTAACTGCTTAACTACTCAAAGGAACCTCCCAGAGACAAGAATTTTGGTCGCCCAGTTCATGAAACATGACCTGTGCCTCTGGCATCTCCTTCCCATCGACATGGGTATCTGCACTCGGAGCTCCTGTCAAAAGCATGGCCCAGGCAACTGGGATCCTCTGAGAGGCATCCTGCCTTCAACCACCATCCCGACAGCAGGCAGGCCAGCAGAAGACCACAGGCTCTCACTGGCTTATGGTCCTCTGCCCTGCATGGCAGTAACGAGGACTTTTCAACACTTCAGCTAACTGCAATACTCCATGTTTAACTGAATCACTGGGAGAAACAGCTATAGACAGAAAGTGCCTGAAACTGCTATGGAGTTGACTGTCTATTGTGCTATTCCAAATTATTAACACACAGCTTCACCTGACAAGTTTGCTCTAGCTTCTAACTCCTGATGGGCTAACGTGCTGCCTTTGAATTGCTATAGACAACTCAAGTGCACATGCTGCTATACTTCTCAGCCACGGCTGCTAGGTACCCCAGGACAGTCTGATGACAAATTACTCTTACTATCTCAGCCTTTCTTAATCTACTGTTATTTTTTGTTCTAATTATAATCAACTGGGGATGTGTTTCTGAAAAGAGTAACGAGCCTCATGTTCCTGCATTTTGTTTGGTTACCAACAATGCTCAGAGAACAGTTGTCACCAGATACCTGGCACATGTCACCCAACAGTGCGCCACACACACACACACACACACACACACACTCACACAGAGCTTGTCAGCACCCAAGACTTGAAATAACAAACAAATGTCTACACTTGAAAATGCTGCCCCAGTTTTAGCTGGCAACAGGAAGTAGATAAGACGGTATGAGACGGTTGCCTGCAAACATTTTGAGCTGAGTATTATGCCCAATTATAAAGTATCATTTAATAAGTGTATGGAAACTATTCCATCCCTTAGGGGGACAATTGTACCTGGATCCCAAGAAATAAAAAGAAGGAAAGTTGGGGGGGGGGGGGAGGTGGTCAGGAAGTTCAATTCCCAAATCACAAATCTAACAGTAAATTAGAAGTGCAATCAGTAGACCCTGGCATCGTGTTTGTGCTAGAGATAAATGCTGGGCTTGCAAACATCCTGCTGCCGCCTCTTCAGCTTGGAGGCAAGTGCAGTGACAGCCAGATGGTCAGCCTTACAGGGGAAGTGTGGAGTTTTGCTTTTATAATGGTAGAAATGGCAAATGTAAGAGATCACACAAGACTGAAAAAACAGTGCTTACCTGAGATGAGAGCTAGGGAGTGCATAGAAGACTGGCGCTTCTGCCAAAACACTCCCTAAGTTCAAAACGGGGAAATATGAGGGGTTCTCTAACACTGTTTCCTTCCCCTCTTTTCTGGAGAGGAGAGAAAACAGCAAGTGCCTTCCAGAAAACAAAGTCGGGGGGTAGGGGCTATCAGTATTCTCTCTGCAGATCTGTTCGCTCTCAGGGCTGTGAGGATCATACCCAGGGCTACAAACCATGGCTAGGCAAGGGTCCTCAAGACCTGCTGGCCGGGGGTGACACACGCCTCAGTTCAAATTCAGATTCTGCAACCCCTGGCTCCAGGATCTCAGAAAACGACTCATCCCCTGAAACCTGGTGTTGCCTCTCTAGAAAGGGGGTTCGACGACTCATGCATGTAAGATCTCTGGACCACTGGCTGGCAACAGCAGAGTCTTTTTGCTCCTCCATCTCACCCTTCATTTTCTCTGCCTTTCACAATAGCTCATTTCCTGCTCTCCTCCACCTTTCTCCTCCTCAACTCTGGCCTGTCATTCTCTTGTGTTCCTGCTAACTCCCCAAACTCCCCCAGCATCTGGACATAGGTGATGATGCCAGAGAAGGGTGCTTTAGAGAGAGAGAAAAAAAGAATGAGAAAAAGGAGGGGGGGGAGGTAGGGAGGGAGACAAGGAGAAAGGGAGAGGAAGAGGGAGAGAGGGGAAGAGAGAGAGAGAGAGAGAGAGAGAGAGAGAGAGAGAGAGAGATTGATCCAGGCTGCATCAGTCTCTTTCCCATCATGCCCAACATCAGCAGCTGGCCATTACCCACCCATGGTCCACAGAAGTTAACTTAACACAGTGGTGGGGGTGTGAAAACTCTCAACTCAGATGGCCTGGGTTCAAATCCCAACCCCTGCCTTCAACTAACTTGGGTAACCTCTCTGTGCCTGTTTTCTCAGGGGTGAAAAGGAACTGGAATAGAACCTCATGTACTATGATGCCTGCAGAGCTGAATGTGTACCAAGCGTGGCACGCTGATGTTTAACCAGCATCCCCATGATGGTTGCCATCATCACCCTATATCTTATGGAGGCTGGACTGAGACCATGAGAGCCAAGATCTGTTCTCAGTGATAGGGACCAGGCACTGAAGGATCCTACTAAGGCAGAATTTTCCAGCAGCTGAGATCCTGGCAGAAGAACCCGTTCTCGTCCATGTTCATAAGCTCTGGACAACGTCACCCCCAGTAGAGACGTGCTGGCTGTGGCTGCCTGGCTGCTTCTGGCAGCTCTTAGGAGATGCCACTCCCAGTGGCCTGTGTCGGAGAGCTGGAAGATACGCTGTTCTCCCATGGTCATGGCTCACCAGCGAGATTGGGAGCCAGCCCCCCTTGGATCCCATTTGCTCTGGCAAATCCAGCTCTAAGGTGATTACACTCCTTGCAGCGCTGTCATTAAAACTAATGGAGGCCGAGCTCAGCACCCCAGGGCCGGCCCTGTGCTCCCTAATGATCCGTAATGGGCACTGAGAACAAAACCCTTTTCCCAGAAATTCTTATTTTAAATGAGTCAACTGTGTCCCAGCCTAAGTAAGAAGATGATATTTTCTTCATTTTAACAAACTCTAAAATATTGTACTCTTGAAGGAGCCAGTCTGTGTCCTAGGAATAAATTATGCAACAGGCATTTGGACTCAATAAAAGGAGACATTAAAAAAAAACAGAAGGAACTATTGGAGGCAAAAAGCAATACAATTCGGACCTTGGAGCATAAAGTGACCAAATTCTTCACTAAATACACATAAGAAAGGACATCTGTGGTCTGGGGCCGTCTCTCCTCTGAGGATCTCGCTTCTCTGCCTTCAGGGTCCCTGTGACTTGATGTTGATCCTCACTCTCTCACCCACTCAAGGACAAGCAGGTGCTCCAGGCCAATCCAAAAGAGCGTCAACTCCTGGCCATGGAGACTGATGGTTAAGGGATGGGAGTGTGGGTCAATCTGGGCCACAAAAAATCGGGCACAGACAGTTGTTCCAACTGTTGAAGAGAGGCTCGTTCTTTTCTGATGGACTTGGAGTGTTACAGAAGTAATTCTCAGTGGCGATGATCATCCTGCCATCAAAAAGGAGGAGCTGGTCTAACGAGAGAGTTGATCTGGAGGAGAGCTGAGCTGAGATGGGCAGCGTCTGGGCCCCTGGAGCCATCCTAATCCACAGAGCTTCCTGGACTTTTCAAGAAAATTTGTAAACCAGGAAGTCCCATTTTAGTCCAAGTTATCTGGACTGGGTTTTCTGTTACTTGCAAACAAGAACCCTGATTGGTAAATCTGCTCCTGTGAACTCAGAGGGTCTTGAATGGAATGACTCTGTGTACATTTTAAAGATTTCACATATGGGAGTTTATATTAGCACTCGGTTTCCGGAAACATGTGAGCAGGA
This sequence comes from Sylvilagus floridanus, assembly GCA_949820135.1. NCBI lineage: Eukaryota > Metazoa > Chordata > Mammalia > Lagomorpha > Leporidae > Sylvilagus > Sylvilagus floridanus. Next base: position 28,719,841 of record OX463241.1, on the reverse strand, counting down.
CAGGAAGAGCCGGCTCTAGAGACAGCCCAGGAGGATCCAGGATGGTGAGAAATGTCAACATTCCAGAAGCCAAAGACCCAACAGTAGCCTTCGTCCTGCAGGGCACCTTATGACTAGGAATTCGCCTGTAACTCAAGGCCTGAGATGCAGTTTGCACGGTTCACTTACAGCTTGAGAAACAGAGTGGAGGTTACCAACCAGAATGAAAATAAACACCATGCACACTTAGCAGGTTTAGCACCGTAACTGAAGGCTAAACATAGCAACTCTGTCTTAGGAGTAAAAATAAGCAGGAATTTTCTGGGAGGCTATGTGATCGCTATTTATACTCGCTCCTTATAAATCCCACTGTGACTCCAGCCTGTTCCGATTGTCTCTGAGCTACTTTCCCTTCTCAGAGCTCAGAGCTGGTCTCCAGAGACAGAACTCAACTCGAAGGTAAACAGCTCTTGCTGAAAGCCGAAGGTGTTAGAATGCGTCTGATGTGTTTGGTCTTGGGTTCCAACACAGGAAAGAGGAACACAACTTACTTTCAAACTTATTTTGTGGGATTTTTACAAAATAAAACCCAATGCAACGAGGATGGAGCAGAATGTTGTAGGACCTTGTATGACACTAAGAAATGGAACCAGGCCCACGGTGGAAGAAAACTTGGGCTCATAAAAACACACAGGAGTTCCAGATGGTGAGGTCTGTTTGTGAAGCAAAACAGTGATGATAATAGGGAACATCTCGGGCAAGTCAATTACATAAGATAAATGGACAGAAGATATTCAACTGGGATGCAGCTAGCATGCAATTCTGGAATAGGAAGACAATATCACTAGACTTCCCCAGCCTTAGTGCCTACAGGAGGAAAAATCCTATTGACACAAGAAACCAAACAACTGTGATAGTACAGATGAAAAGCATATGTCCAAAGTCACCCCTGCTTGGTTCCCCTCACGTGCCCCGTATGTTCCTGACTCTGAGCCTTTCCCTGTTGTTCCTCTGCTGTCTAAATCTACCCTACATTTTGATTCCAGTTCAAATGCCAAGCAGATCACAGAGCCTTCCTGGGCCAGGCTACTAGGAATTCCAACAGCACCTCACCCACAGCACCTAGACTTTTCCATCTTGTCTTATAATTGTTTGATATCTCTGTCTGGTCTCATCAGGAAGGATGATATCCTCATCTTAACTCACCATTAATATCATGTGGCTGATGGAGAGAATAAAAAAGCTAAAGTCACAAGGACACTCTGATCACAGAAGACGGAAACTCCCTGAATGAGGGGATTACAAAAGGGGCTCCGGGTGCCTTCTCTCTAGTTGCTCCCACTGTCTCCTGGAATGGCAGAAACTGGACTTTCTCCATGTGGTGGGGAACACGCCTATGGACCATTCTGCAAGGCAGGTCAGCCTCTTACCCTACCTCTGACTACACACACACACACACACACACACGGAAATATTATGGCTGGTTTGGCTTGCACACATGCCCTGCTCCCCACCCCACCCCCTTAAAGTCTCTAGGTCATAAGGAATTTTGGTGGAAAATCCAATGAAGAACAAGGGTTTCCACTGAAAAACTCCCTAAATAAATAAAATTACTTAAGCATCCCTGTACTTACTACAACCAATGGAAATCTAAGATATGGCAAACATTTTTCTACGTTCAAAACCAGAGTATATCAGTTTACTTTATTGAGGACCGAGGGCCACAAAAGCTAACTACTGTCTTGTGCTGTAAGGTGGCTGTGGGCATGGGAGCTGCTGGGGGTGAAAGGTAGCTTGCCTTTTATCCAGACTTCTGTGTTGTAAACTCCCCATGACTTTCTAAAGTTTAATCTGTGCCTTGCCTCATCAGTAATTGACTTTCTGTTCTGTGAATGTAACTAACTCTTGGGAAATACACATTACTGCTAAAATAGTGGATGACAGAAAATGCAGGAGCCGAGTTTGCTGTAACCATGTGCAAAATAAGGTCTACCCTGAACACGGCAACCACAGGACCTGTTCTGCCCTCAGTTTCTGCTGGAAGATTCTGTAGCCCAGCCACTTCTGGCCACCAGTGACTCAGCTGTGGAGTCCCATCTGAAGGTCTCTGTTCCACAGGCTAGCACCAGCCAGAGACCCGAAGGAGTCCAACCGGACTAGCCCTGGTAAGTTCTGGGCTCTTCCAACTACTCACAGAGCTTTTGGACTAGCAGGGTGGACCTGGGATTGTTCTGCATGAGCTGAAGGAAGGGGCCATGTTATTCTTGAACTCACGTATGACTGGCCCCTGCGGTAGCCTCTCTTTTTAGCCTGTGCTCATCAGGAAGCCAGCTCATCAGCATTGCAAGCGCATTCCAAACCCCATGACCCTGATCATGAAGGCTAACTTTTACTGTGCAATTGTTACGAACTAGAAGCCATGCTGCGTGCTTTACCAAAACAATTTCACTTAATCCTCAGCTATGATTATCATTACTGAGCAGAGACGAGGCATGCACAGGTCAGTGACCTGTTACTGTGGAACAGCTGAAAGGCAGCGAAGTTGGCATACGAACCCAACCAAGCGACTCCCAGCCCGTGCTCCTAACACTGCGAGATGGAATAACCAAGAACTAACTTTTACTGAAGACTTCAAGAGGTGCCACGGAAAAGGCCTGGTCTTGCAGAACATGTATAAGAAACTCTGTAAAACTTCCTTTTAGGTACGTTGTTCCCCTAAAGTTCCTCTCGTACTGACAACACCTCTATCGCTCCTCTGTCTTCCCCATTCAGTCTCCAGGAAAGTCTCAACCAGGATGCTGTGCTCAGCCAAAGCAGAGTATGCCCGTTAGGTCCGGCTTCCATCCCTAGCTTTGTACAGATGCAGAATCTGGCTTCACAGCCACCGTGTAGAGCCAGGCCAGTCCCAGGTGAGGCATGGGCAAGTGACCTGGAAAGGATCCTCAGTCCTCCAGAGAAACAGGGCAGTGAAACATGGAAGTGAGCTCCACCGAGCAGAGGCCGTGCTTGCTTTCGTACTTGACCATGAATTCTCCTATTTCTGCATGAACATGGACCAGAGCTGAGTCCAAGGCTGCGGCTCGGCCTGGAAGGGCATTGTTCTCCTGCTCTAGGGCCCGCTGCAAGGACTGTATGTTCAGATTCTAGACGAGGGTCTTAGATTTCCACGGAACATTTTTGCACACAGAGAGCTAATTCTTCTTTAGCAAGTTACCCTATGAACTTGTTTGCACCAGGTGAACTCAAAATGAAGAATAAGGCAGAGAGCTGGCTCTGTCTGCATTTCCACAGGGGCATTCGGCTGATGGCTAAAAGCACTCTCTATGCTCCAATTCAGAGCCGGTCGAATTCAAAATAGCCACCCGGCTCTGGCTTTATTAAGCCTCCCTTTGTATTTGCCACTGGAACTGGTGTACAATTAAAAAGAATAAACTCCAGGAGCTGAGATTTTTGGAAGGGGAAGAAGAGTCTGGAAAAATTAGCCATGTGTGCAAAGAAAAATACAGCAAGAAAAACTTCTTTCTGTGGGATGATGAAACCAGGTCCTTGCTGTGGGCATGTGACCTAATTGATTCAAGCTGAAATTGAAGGCAGAACTTCATAAGGGATTTAATTTAATAAGGAATAAGGAATTTAATTCAGAATTTCCTTATAGACAAAGCACCAGAAGAGCAAGCCCTCAGCCCTAGATTTAGGTATTACATGCAAATGTGCCAGCAAAACTTCCCCTGATCCACAAGCAAAACATAAGTCAGCCTCTCTCCCTCCCTCCCTCCATCGCTTCCTCCTTTCCTCTTTCTCTCCCTCTCTCTCTCTCTTTTTCCTGGCTGTGTAGATCAAGGGTTTCAAGAACTAATTTTCAAAATCATCCTTTTCCATGCAAGGTCAGAAAAGAATCCTTCAAGTATCAGCTCAGTTTCAATTTTGCAGGATATCTGGTGGAGCACTTTATCCAAGAAATTGTTCCAGACTTTTGCCACTACAAATATCATTAGTAATCTGCTAGTTGTACGAGTACAAGTATGAGTTAGAGAGAAAACGTCTGGTTGGCCAGGGAGACACACTTGAAAAGTACAACATGCTCAAAAAATCAAATGTCAGATTTTTCATTCCTTTTGATGCTTTCTCTCTTCAACATTCATACAGTCAAAATTCTGTGGGTATTTATTTTTAGGGGTTGATGTCTGGCATCTAAAACATTGAACCTATGTGGAAACAAATAAAAAAAAAAAACATTTGGACCCTGGTTCTAACTTTCTCAGTCCAGTGTAGAATCTGAGGGGTGAGAAGCCTCCAGATGAAGACGAGAAAAGAGCCGGGTCACAAAACCAGAACATCTCTCCCTCCCAGCTCACAGCGAGCTGCAGCAAGGCAGGCGCGGAGGGTATCCGCTCTGCAGCGCATCTAGGGGCGTGCGCAGGGAGACTCTGCCCACCCAGCACAGTCGCGGCCATGGATGTTCGTGAGGACACAGGCAGGCCACCTGCTACAGGTCCGTCTCGCTGGCAGCAGTGCCCCCAGCCCGCTGTGCATGTCGACCCCACGTCACCTGGAGGTGGCATCATCTAAGCGGAAACCCAAGATGGAAGGAAGTTTGGGGACAGAGGAGACACCACAGCAACAGCTGGGAGTTTGCCAGTCATTACATGCTGGCAGCGTGTGGGCCCCGTCAGTCACCGACACGGGGTCGGGTCTCTGGTGGACTGGTGTGATCAGGCTTCCCGTGACTCCACCTCTTGATTCCTGATCTCCTGCCAGTTCATTTTCACCGCGACAATTGCGCACTCTAAGTACTGCCATGGCAAGGCTAAGGACATACTTCCTCTAATGCCACTCTCACGCAGAGGGTCAAGAACAGAATGGCCAAGAGGATGTGCGGGTGAGTGTGTGTGGGCATGCCTTCAGGGCTGGGAGAGGGCGATTTCTCCGCAGAGGAAGCAGAGGCGCAGGGGGCTTCTCCCATGAGGCCTATCCATGCCGTGAGGCACAGTGTGCAGATGCTACAGGAGGACGTAGGCCTCCCCCGAGACTGAGTGGAAGCCAACAAACTCATGTGAAGATTAAAAAAAAACCTCTCTCATGCTTTTGCCCTGGCTTTTCCAGCGTTCAAGCAGTGCTCTTCAAGTCAAAGCACAGGGTACGTGGGCTTGAATCACTAGCCATGATCTCTGACATGACGACAGAGCTACAAAGTTCACTCTCCCACTCGCTCCCTGCCGCTAGCCTTTAGTTCTAGTCGTCGAGTTTCACTATCTAAATCTTCTAAGTTCTGACTACAGTGGTGAACAAAAATACTGCATCCAGCTTTCCACCTCGCTCAAAACCAACGACGATTTCTATTCTAACTCTCGGGCTTGAGTCACTACAAGGCCAAACGAGAAGGCTCTTCTCAGTGAATCGAATCACAAACAGGATCGCTTCTGCCTTTAAAACAGACGAAGAAAGGGCTGTAAGGAGTACTCAAATGTCTCTTTTTTTTCCATCAGCACGGAGCAGATGATCTTACTCTGCCGAAGGCAGGGTATGGTGACGAGGGCAGGTGATTTAAGCGGTGTGTCTGAGGTTACCAGGGCAACTGCTAATTACTATTGACTGACTCCAGTGTATCTCCTTAAAGGTCAGCAGTGAGGCTTTTTCCATTATATATTCTGCTTGAAAATGCAGCTTTTAAAGGAAACTGGGTAACGAGCAGATGGGAATGACAGACGAAGATCAGGTGAAAGAACTAAATATAGATAATTGGGCTCCTTAAATTTCACAGTGTTAGTGGGCAGTTGGGAGAGGACTCCACAAGCGGCTCCTCAATGTTCAAACTGACTTTCTGGTTTCTTAAGTTAGGGCTTCGCAATTTCACAAGGAAACCTGAAATAGTCCAAGGCAGGGGTCTAACTGGATCCACTTTACTTAGCTCCCTGAGAGAGAGAGAGCTCAGTTGACTCTGACTTCTGCTACTGTGCTAAGAGTTACCTCTTACCACACTGATTTGGAGCCCTGGACAGCACGGACAGCACAGGAGGTGTCATCTGGCCAATGCCCTCCATCTCATTTACAACACTCTGTTGGTACAGCCCTTACCTACTCTTCAGACACATGACTCGGATCCCAGGCTGTTTTGAGGATGTAACAACTTTGAAGAATAAAAAAGAAAAAAATCCTTTCTCATACAGAGCTGCTCCCTCAGCTTTCAGGGAATGAACAGAGGGCAATTTCAAAACTAAGAAAATTATTTCTAATTGAGTTTTGAAGCAGAACAATCAATGCAGGCACATATAGAAAATCCCAACGCTGCAAAAGGGTAGTTTTGAAATGAAGAGTCAGTGTTCCTTCCACCGCAGACAGGGCCCCATCTGCCTCCTGCAGACACCCACGGGCTCATTCCCCTGCATCTTCCCAGAAGTGTGACAGACGTGTGCACACACCCGTTTGTGCCTGCACCCCGGTATTCTTATGTAAGTAGTAACAGATAAGACACATGAACGGTTTTCAAGTCTAGCTGCCTACCAAAATCACTCAAGAAACAGACCAAACACTCAGACTCCAACCCAGATCAGTTAACCAAGGTTCTGTGGAAGGGGCCTAGGTGTGGTATTTTTTTTTAATTAATTTTTTTTAAGTGGCAGAGAGTGAACGAGTGAGAATGAGAAGCAGAGACAAGAGGCAGACAGACAGCTCCCATTCACTGGCTGGGACTGGGCCAGGCCAAAGCCAGAGCTGGAAATTCAGCGAGGGTCTCCCATGCGGATAGCAGGGACTCAAGTCTTGAACCCTGCCTCCCAGGGTGTGCATTAGCAGGAAGTTGAAACTGGGAGTGGAGCCCGGACTCAAACCTGGGCACTCTGATATGGGATGCTGGTGTCCCAGCTGGCGTCTTAACTCCCAGGCCCACTGATATTTTTAATTTCGGGATTCCCCAGGTGATACTAACATGCAGCCTGAGCTGAGAACCACAGCTTCCCACTATCTAGCACCATTTCCTAACCCTCCCCGTTCCTATGGAACCTTTAAAGATCGTTCTATACCAGTGCATAGAGAACTACCTCACTCCTCTACTGTCCTGGCCAGTACTCTACTCCACAATTTACTCAGGCAGTTGCTTCTCGAAGGTTATTCCATTTCATTGATGGATCTATCGATGCTCTTTCTACTGGAACTGTGCAGGACAGCATCACTTTGCCTCTCTATTTTCCAGCTTGCTCCCATCTCTGGGCGACTGCCAGTGTGGATGACATCGGTACAGCCCTGTGACCTCCAAACTCCTGCTGGGACCACCAGTGGGAAAGTCCTGTCCAGAGACTGGCAGGAGCAAGAAGAGGACCTGGGCTTTCATCTCATTTGTGACCAGAAACCTCCACCTGGCTGTATTCCTGGATCAAAGTTCACCAAAGCAGCAACCTTATGCAACACTCTTGCTTCTGGGTTCTCATGTTCCCGCAGCACCTGGCTGTGGTGTGCTAGATTTGCCTGCACGGACCCTCTTCTAAATGAACCGACCTCAAACTACACTATTTTGATTGTGCCTGTTTCTTCTTAGGAGCCTTGCACATCATGTTGATGGACGTCTTTGCCTTTATTTCTCTCTGGACAATACTATCTTGGTTTTCTCTGAAAAAAAGCAGTTTCTCCCACATTGAGAAATACGAAGCCATAGGATAGTCCCTAAAGCTGTTCTTTTATCCCTTCTCTGAGCATTTTTGATAACAGAGAAGGAACAGCCCTACTACCAGCTGCCATCAATTTGTCAGGAACACTGGCAGGAACACTGGAGCAATGTTTTGGTGAGAACTTCAAGGCTTTCCTGTGAAGGAAGTTGACAGACACTAGAAGGGAATCCGACAGAGCAAGTGCAGTGAATGACTAAGTTGCGGAATTTCAAAATGATTTTTCCCCAGAAAATGTTTTCCTTTTTGCCATAATTACAGTCAAATTAACACAGAGCATAGGCTGGAGAGGAATTCCTGAGGGTAAATTATTCCCCAGTGAAGACCTGACACCACAATTAGCTTCTAATCTAATTAACTTGGCTCCAGTCGCTCCACCCAATGGAGAAACAATAGGTGGGTGGCTTGAAAAGGCTCCCAGGAGTCAACCCCTAAAGCTGCTGATTTCTGTGAACAGCCTCAGGTCTGGCAAGAGGAATCCCTCTACTGATCTCAAAAGATCTTACTATTTGTGGTGAATTCAGTTTTAATTCTTGTGGCTCATTTTGAAAATTAGCATCTTAATGTTTTTAATGAGAATTGTTTTTGTGTTACATCACAAAAGTAAACAATGAGTGTACCTACAGCCAGCACTGAACGAAACCAACCCTGGGTCCTTGTTCCTCAGTGGGGAGCAGCTCAACAGCAAATAATGGCAAGGTAATAAAAGGATATAGTAGCAACCAACTTTTGTTGAAGGCTTATTCTGCACTGGGCCAAGGACTCAGCGCTGTGAAGGTATTGTCTCAGCTACACTCATGACAACCTTGAAGGCAGGAACTATTCTCCTTGCCGTTTCACAAGAAGAGGTTTCACTGGGAGAGTGCAGTTGACTTGCCTGAGTTGATGCAGTTAGCAAACAGCACAGCCAAGGCTGGACCTACCAGGTGCGTCCACGATCAGGTCCCATGTTTGTCCCTACACCAGGTTCTAAAGCTTGCACACGAGGAGACCTTTTCCAGCCTTCAGGTAGCTCTTTGTGGCCACATATTGATATGCAAAGCAATCTCTGCAATTTTAAATCGCTTGCTATGTTTTCCTTGGATATTAAGTTACTGATAGTAAGCCATCTGGGAAGCCTGACTTGTTCCCTCATTTCTCTATACTCTTCAAGATGGGAAACTAATTCTATTCTGAAGGACTCTCCAGAATGTACAATTTGATCTTTACACCATATAAAAGGGATGGCTAACATTTTCTGTAATAATAGCATAAGCACAACAGAGCTTAAATTATCATCTCACAGCTAGATTTACTTTGCCATGGGCACAGCAAAAAAAAGGCAAAACCTCTTTTCAAACCAAATGAAGGGAGAGAGTTTTACTAATGAAATACTTAAAATTTTATAGATAAGGTGGTCATCATTTTGATGTTATAGTGAGGACATAGCTTTTCTCATAGGCATTGTCTGCCCTACATCACAGAAAAACCATTATCAGAACATGGCTGTGACTACAGACTTCTAGTTTAGGCCACCGAAGATCAGACACGGGACTTGAGCACCCCCCTGACTTGCATCCTCTTACAGGTTGCCTCTGGTCTGCTCTAAGAAAAACCAGCAAGGAGAGGACGCTAGGCAGCAGAAGCAATGTAAAGAGAGGTGGCAGGCCAACTAACGGCTGCTTTACACAGTGATCTGCCATCAGGGAGACCCAACAGGCCGGTCCCCTGCAGTGGTTTTCGATGTGGAAAACCCGCGCTTCAGCAGAAGTCAGCTCATGAAAAGTCCTGGAAGCTCTGCCAGCCATGAGTTGGGTCACTGGAAACAACTGCCCTGGAGTCAAAGGGCTCCCAGGTTAGAGCCACAGGCCTTGCTGGCCCTAAGCTGAAAAGCCAAGCCGTTCACTCGGCCCAGCTTCCAAAGTAACCACTGCTGTTGAGGGGTTGGCCAAGTAGGGTCAGCAACATTGCAGGCAGAACTGCAAATTAACTAGAGATGTTTTCCTTTTAGAGAAGCAACCTACCTTCTCTTTCAGCCAGCTCTCCTCCCAGGCCAGCTAGGTAATGGAAGTGAACAGGGTGCCTCCCTTATGATGTACCACATGTGACGAGGCCTTAGAGCCCACCTGATTATTATCAAGCCCCTTCTGTCAGTTTCTATTTGCCTCTCAACGGGAAAACTTGCTTGTGGTTTATACAGCGCCTTTCTTAGGTCCTCTAATGATTTTGTCCTTGATTTGAGACCCCGTGAGTTTAAACTGATTATTAGATTGATTTTCTCCAGACTTTAAAACAGTAAAATGTTAGGTGCCTGTGCACATGAAAACCAATATGGAAGCAATTTATGCAAGCTGGCACTGCCCCTTTAGAAGCTACCTCTGGAACCCTGTCTTGAAGGCCCTTCCCAGTGACTCCCCTTTTCAGCATGAAGCAGATCATGACACAGTCCCCCTAAGAGATGTTAGGGTCGATTCTTCCTGAGGGGAGAATGTGAGGAGTCAGACGGCTTAATAGGCAGTCAGGGTGGTCCCAGTGGAATCTGCTTCCCCCCAAAAGATTATCTTTAGCAAGATCAAGATGTCTACCCTCCTTCCTTCGGAATCTCCAAATTTGCCATGAGAACAGCAAGGTAGGAGTGATTATTTCTCCTCCTGAGCTCACAGTTTACTGTGAAAACAAGTTACCTATTGTCCTCTTCTGCATGGCTTTTTGTTGTATCTGAGCAAGTCAGACAGGATAAAGGATTGCATGTACGTCAGGTCTTCTGATAGGTTTTGTCCCTGCCTGGTAACTGAATGTCAATCTGATTGTCAAGTTGTTTTTGTTTGTTTTTGTTGTGTTTTGTTTTTCCAAAATTCTGCTTAGAAACCTGACTACCACTGGGGATTTCGGGTTTTGCTTTTCTTGCCCCCCCCCCCCCCCCCAATCTATGCCACTCTGACTGGAGGTCTCTGACTCTTAATACATTTTGGTTTTAAACCTTTACACACACACACAAGAAATAAAAAAAGAAATCTCTGCTCTCTGAAAGGGTCTCAGCCAGAAACACACCATCCATAATGAGAAACACAATTTTCTGCCTCAAAAGTAGAATGCTGATTTAGAATGAAGTTTCCCAAACTGTGGAATCCTACTTAAGAGGCATAAGAGAAGTTCTATGGAAAGCATGTTCTGTCAAACACATTTAGGAAATGCAGCATAACACACGCCCCTTGGGAGGTTAATGATGGGCATATTAAAGGCTTAGAGATGCTCTTGGTCAAGAACCTGTTGAACTCTGTCCAACTCAGCTCTTGCCTAATCCCTGCTCTTTCCTGCACCAGTTTGGGAAATGCTGATTTAACATTTTCAAATCTTCCATCCTTGTAGACATGGATTCATTGCTTTCAGTATCACAATACCCTTGAGAGCTATTTTCCCATCAACACCAAGGATATTGATCTTCTCATGTGACAACATAGTAGATACTCAATAAACCTAACTGTTGGCTAGATCAAGTGATGCCCCACCCTCTCGATGTGTGACCAAGAGGCATGCATTTTCTTTTCTTTCTTTTTTTTTTTTTGACAGGCAGAGTGGACAGTGAGAGAGAGAGAGAGACAGAGAGAAAGGTCTTCCTTTGCCGTTGGTCCACCCTCCAATGGCTGCCGCGGCCGGCGTACCGTGCTGATCCGAAGCCAGGAGCCAAGTGCTTTTCCTGGTCTCCCATGGGTGCAGGGCCCAAGCACTTGGGCCATCCTCCACTGCACTCCCAGGCCACAGCAGAGAGCTGGCCTGGAAGAGGGCAACCGGGACAGAATCCGGCGCCCCAACCGGGACTAGAACCTGGTGTGCCCGCGCCACTAGGCGGAGGATTAGCCTATTGAGCCGCGGCGCCGGCTATGGCATGCATTTTCAAAGCAGCTAGCTTGTATTCCTTGGGGAGTTTGGAAGGACAGCACTGGTGAGGAAAGGCAAACCCATTCCTCCAAAACTACATAAGCTGGGACTGATGCTGAAGCTCAGGGGCAGGGCTCTGGGAAGCACCATTACCAGCATCACTGCACAGAGAGCGCCACTGGTGACAAAGGCGTGACCCTGAGAGCCCGACAATGAGACACATCCCAACTTTATTCTCGTAGAACTCCATCAGTCCAATGCACGGATCGGAATCACCTAGTGCTGGGCCTCTCCCAGAGAGTGGCTAATTGAGTAGGCCTGGGGTGGGGCCCAGCTTCTGGATTATCTAACAAGCTCCAGGTGATGCTGTTGACACTATTGCTAGGACCACACTCTGAAAACCACTGCACTAAACTAAGACTAAGCTCTAGAAGACCAGTGTAACAGAGACCAGATGAGGCTACGGCACATCCCACAAGGCTTCCTAGATCTTAATGTGGAGGAAAGATGAAAAACAAGATCCTAAGGCTGTTTCCAGCTTGGAATGTTTCCTGAGCCAAGTAAGCATCTGCTTTCCAGATTGACTAAAAAACGTTTAAGAAACAGTACTTTCACCCTAATGTAATTTTAATCTCCCCAATTTGGAATGTGAATTGCCAGTAAGATTCCCACCAATTATACACAAGCGTACTGTGGAAGGTTTGTGGAGGAATGAAAATGAAAGGTAAGTTTCTTTTGGTCCAAAACATTTGAAACCCATGCATACAAGGGGTATTCAAAGAGTTCACGGAAAATGTGTATTGTGTTTCTTCAAAGGCCATGCATAGGCATAACAGTGTTGAAAGCCACACCAATCTGCAGCCGATTTCCTCCCCTAAAGACTGTACCCCAGATTTGAGATTTGCAATGCCCAATACCATATAAAATGCGATGTCATTTTAAACACCTTTAATTAAACCGTAAGGCTTGAAATACGTGCTATGTGGCACAATTTGGAGAAGTGTGTTGGATTAATATGTTTACAAGAAAAAATATAGAATCTTCCTTTGATTTTGGCTTGAAAGGGGGAAAATAAAAGAACAATAGGTGTGTGGAAAATAGTTTCCACATTTGATTTCAACAATGCTGGAGAGCAGTGAGATGGCAGGCATGCAGAGGGCATGCCCATCTCGCCCTGCATGAAGGCTGCAGAGATCCACATGCCACTGACAGCCTTCGTGCTGCGCAAGAAACCCAATGGCCTCACAGAGTGTGAGGGCTGCCTTGGATTTTTATATACAAAAATGAAGACCTTAGGGGGCAGGCATTGTGGCGTAGCAGGGTAAAGCTACCACCTGCAATGCCAGCATCCCATATGGGCACCAGTTTGTGTCCCAGCTGTTCCACTTCCAATCCAGCTCTCTGCTAATGGCCTGGGAAAAGCATCAAAAGATGGCCCAAGTGCTTGGGCCCCTGCTACCCACATGGGAGACCAGGAAGAAGCTCCTGGCTCCTGGTTCCTGGCTTGGCCAGGCCTGGCTGGGCCATTATAGCCATCTGGGGAGTGAATGAGTAGATAGAATATCTCTGTAACACTTGTAAATGAATGAATCTTTTGTTGTTGTTGTTGTTGTTTCTAACAAATGAAGATCTGCTAATATCCAGACACATTTATCCAGTAAAATTCTGATGGGTCAGCAGGCAGGAGTCCCCCTGCTCTACCAAGCATAGACCAGCTGGGCTTCTGAGTGGCAGCAAGAGCTGGCACGAAGCCACTAAGAGAACAGGTCACTCCAATAACGACCTCTGGAAACAACAAGGGACTGAGGCCTCGGCAGCCCCAGGCACCTTAGGTAACAGAGAAAGAGTCTGGGCCAAGTCTAAGAATCCCTGACAGCTTTTTCAAGCTGCAGTCACCAGGGAGATAGTGAGGAGGAGCAAGAAAAGGAAAAGGACTCCCCCAGGACAATGCTCATGAACCTTTGTGCTGTTTCCTAAGGTGGGGAATGTCCCCCAGGCTGCCAGGCAGTCCCCAGAGGGCTTTGCAGTTCGGGAGGTGGGTGAGAGCAGAAATCCCCAGTCTCACAGGAGAGACCTCCTCCACTGAAAACTGGTCCAACCTGGGAGCAACCTGGGAGTCTGCTTTCAAGTCCCCACGCTGCAGAGAATGACGAAGACAATTCTAGTAACATCAGAGCAGCCTGTTTGGGTGTAACGCCTTTGGCATAAAGCAGCACTGAGACGATAAAACCACTTTTGTAAAAAATATGCGATTCATTATCGCATGTCTAATGCCTATTATTCACTCCATGATTCATTGGGTCCCAATAAATAACAGCTATGCACATGGCTCATCAGGTACCCCGGGGGATTTGGAGGGGTCCAAATGTCCTAGAACAGGTGTGTCTCCTCCAGCTGGTACTGGGTTGAGGTAGGGCAGCACTTGTCTTTCTAGTAGAAATTTCTCTTCTTCACCAAGAGCGCCAGTCTCCCAGTCAGGGAGGGAAAGGCTGGTGGGGGAATGTGCGTGAACACTGCTCTGTGGAGTGCAGAGGAAAACCACACACCGGAGTGCAGCAAACAGAAGCGGGGAGAATCGTGTGCAAGACAAGAGGGGCAGCAACTGCCTGCCCAGCGCGACACGTGCCAAATGCGGGACAAGGCCACGTCATCCTCACACCACCTCGCTGACGGGAACCTGAGCTCGAGAGAGGGCTCCAGGAGCTTTCCTGCTGTTCCTCCACATCCGTCTCCTCCACTCTGCTTTCGTTTTCTGCACAGAACTTCTCAACATCTGACCGTGTTGACACTGGTTTTTCTCCTGCTCCCGCGGAATATAAAATCCAGGAAAGCTGGTAGTCTGATTTTTTTTTTTTTTGGTGTTGTTGAATCACTGTAACTTCAACACTTAGAACAACACCTGGCCCAAAGCAGATGTTCCAGGCCTATCTGCTGAGTGAACGTGGATGGTAAGGTGTCTGAGATCCCTCCCAATGCAAGTTTCCCCCAAATCCCATCAGGCAGCAGCTGTAGCAAACTTGGAAGGAGCCAGCAGAGCTTCAGAGAAACAACGGGGCCTGGAAACAGGCCTTGTTTATCCTTGGGATTCCAGGGACTGTTCTCTGGCTGTGCACTGGCCACTGGGGCGAGAGAGGGTGGTTGACCCTGGCAGCACGTACAGGTGTTTGGTGTGCACACATCTTTCAGGTCACCAGAATAACTTGGAAATGCATGTTCAGAGGAGAGGACGAGAGACATTAATTTCATTTCGGAGACTACTGAGCAGTTAGCTATGTCTCCCGGGTGGGAGCGCTCAGGGTGGGCTCAAGGCTGTGTTCTGCCCTCCCAGCCTTCCTTCAGTATCAGCAACCCTCCAGCCCCACCCCAGGGGTTGGAAGGAGGCACTCACCTAGTCCTTGCTAATTCGGGAGAATCACTGCAGCTGTGAGTGCCTGCCGGGATGCCCCGGACTTCTTGCTCAGCATCTGTCTACTTCCTCCTTCCAGCCAGGAGCTGGCAGGGCGCCAACTCTGCTGGCCACTGTGGGAGGAGACAGGGACCTTCTATAGCCCACTGCACAACTTCAATTCTTGGAGGTGGGTCAGCCTCGGCTCTTGTAGTGGGAATCTGGGGGGCGGGGGTGGGCATTGGGGAAGGGTGCGTTCAGGGCCAAAGACAGCACCTTCAGCTCATCCATGCTGGTGCTGGAATTAAACCCGAGGCTTTCCTGCTTCAGCCATCTTTCTTGTTTCCTGTTAACTTGTCAGCCATTAGCTCTGGATTTTGTTTTGTTTCTTAATTTCTTAGAATCTCAGCTATGAGTCATTTTCTTTCAAGGAAGGTTCTGAATATTGAGAGGCAGTGCTCTGCTACTGTAAGAACTTTTCAATGCTCTCTGCCTCACCCAGGCAGGGTTCAGCCTCATCCCAAGGCAGCAGCTGCCCAGGCCTGCAAGGTCACACACTCACAGGACTTGGGTCAGTTAATCATTGCTGTATATTAAACTACCGGAAACTCGGTGGCTTAAAACAACCACAATGTATTCTTGATCAGGAATCTGTGGGCTGATTGGGCAGCTTTCCTGTTGTTCTTGCCTGGACCGGTTCATGTGGCTGCACTCAGCTGATTGGCTGCCTGGTACTGAGCTTGGCTGGGACAGCTGGGTTTCTCTTCCTTAAGGAGATGAGGCTGGGCTGGGTTCCCAGGGGGATCAGAGAGGAAGCTGCAGAGTCTCAAACTTGGAAGTCACGTGGTTTCACCTGAACTGTCGTACTGGCCGATGGAAATCAAAAGGTGAAGGCCAGCAGGGATTAAGGGCTCCAGCTCTTCAGGAGAGGGGAGGCAACAATTCTGTGGCCACTGTTAACCCACCACAGGCCTTCAAGCAGAAGATGCGAGAGTGAGGCCGGTCCAAGATGACGGGCGCCGCTCAGCCACAGCGATTGCCAAGGAACTTGGCGTTCAGTGGAGCCAAATCTTCTGACTTTTCAAAAGATGACAATCAGATTTTTAAAAAAAATAAATGAAGACTTTTTCCCTCCGTGTTAGGTTTACAGAAAAACTGTACAAAATAAGTTTCCATATACCTCTTCTACCTCAGTAGCCTGTATTTCCCCAGCCTCTGGATTTGTGTGGTACACCTGTTGTGACTGACCAGTCAATATTGATACATTATTAACTAAAGACTATAGTTGGCACTATAGTTGGTGTTTGCTTTTGATTCCATGAGTGTTGAAAAATACATCCTATTTTATATCCGTCATTAAAATAGCACACAAAACAGTTTCATCGCCTAAAAATCCCAGGTTCCACCTAATCATTCCTCTTCCTTTCCCTGATCTTTTTACTGACTCCATAGTTTCACATTCCAGGAAGTCATACAGCTGGTATTGTATTTCAGACTGGCTTCTTTTACCAACAATATACATTTAAATTGTTCCATGTTTGTTTTCTTAATGCTTGATACTTCATCTAAGTTAAAAACATTTTATTTATTACAGAGACAGAGAGGGTGAGCTCTTCCATGCACTGTTTTATCCAGAATCTTGCACAGCCAGGGCTGGCCCAGGCTGAAGCTAGGAGCTGGGAACTCAATCGGGGTCAACCAAAAGGGTGCAAGGATTCAGCTACTCGAGCCAACACTGCGGCTTCCCAGGGTGCACGCTAGCAGGAAGCTGAAATGGGGCGTGAAGCTGGGACCCAAACCCAGGCTCCAGTATGCGACGTGGACATCCCAAGCAGCATCTTAGGCCCAAAGCCAAACACCTGCTCTAGCAGTTCTTTCTTTTTAGCACTAAATGATTTTCCATTATGTTGATTTACCACAGTTGGTTGATTTATTCATACCTACTGACAGATATCTTGGCTGCCTCCAACCTTGGCGATTATGAAGAAGGCTGCTAAAAACAAATCCATGTGGAGGTTTGGTGTACACATACGTTTCTAACTCACCTGGGTGAAAAGCAGCGTGATGAGTGGACTGTATGCTGAGGGAGTGTGTCTAGTTTTGTAAGAAACCAACAGTTGTTCTCCAAAGTGGCTGCACCATTCTGCATTCCCACCAGCCACGATTACGAGTCCCTGGTGCTCCAAAACCCCGCCAACACTGGTTGGTATCCGCGTTCTGGGATTCTGGCCCCTCTAATAGGGTTGTGGTGGCACTCACTGTTGTTTTAATTTGGATTTCCCCGGGGACAGCTTCCCATATACTTCTTTTCTGTCTGTGTATCTTCTTTGGTGAGCTACTAAGGTCTCTGGTCCATTTTTTACTCAGGTTGATTTCTTCTTGTTGAGTTTTAAGAGTTCTTTGTAGATTTTGGATACTGGTCCTCTATCACTTGTTCTGCAAACATTTTCTCCTGGTCTATGCCTTGTCGCTCCATTATGATAACAGTGTCTTTTGCAGGGCAGACGTTTCTAATTTAATCATAAGCCTTTTTTTTTTCACACGTTATGCCTTCAGCACTGATTTGAAAAGACATTGGTATAGCCAAAGCCATCTAGGTTTTCTTGCACTTTATCCTCTAGTAGGTTTTGCATTTTACTTTAGACCCACAGTCCATTTGGAGTTAATTTTTTGTGAAAAGTCTAAGGTCTATGTCTAGATTCAGTTTTTTTTCTTTTCTTTTTCTTTCTTTTTTTTTTTTTTTTTGCTTGTAGACTTCTAGTTGTTCCAGAACAAAAACAGAAAAGACTCCTGATTTCCAAGGTGGGTCCAAGTTTTTAATTTTTCATAGTAGTGACAGGGGAGATAGTAGAGCGCTCTCTCCCCTGACACACACACGTCAGTAGGGTATATTTATCCATCCTGGATCATCTCTGCTTCCCTCAGCCTCCTTGCCCGCAATGCTCTTCCCCTGTCCATTTAACTCTTTCCTAGAGCCCACTTTGTCTTTCTTCCTTATCTAGGCTGTAAGCTCTGTGGGAGAACAGAAATTCTCTTTGTCTGATTTAGCCCAGGTAGCTTGGCACAGATCTAGACACAAAAGAGGTCCAGCAATCCTTGTGGACAACTTCAGGCTAACTGGACTCTGGTATTGGCTCACCAGCCAATGGATCTAGGGGGGAGATGGCTACTTCAAGAGGAAACCCAGCAGCCTCGCCCTGGCCTGGGTAGGAGGGTGTCAACTGTAATTTCACTGCCTGATATAGCATTAGGCTGATGCAAATGAGAGGGTCCTAATCTCCTCAATGAGGAGAAATTTACCAATGTATTTCCAGGGGTACCGAAGTATCATGAGAAGTGAACGTGTTTCTTTTACTATGATTTCTGCACAGGTTACGATGTTCCATTCTACTGATTATGAAAAACAGTACGAAAAGGAATGAAATGAAAAGAGTAGAGTGCTCCTGGTGACTGGTTCCATAACTTATGCTCTCAATAATCTTCAACCTCTGGCTTCGCTTCCACTGAAATCAAGTGTTCTCCCTCACTTAAGGATCCCTGTAAGATTCACAGAGATGGAGCGTCCAGAACTGAAGCCGGGTCCCAGGTGGTCTTGGTTCCCACTGACATTGAGTGTGTGGACAGATTTCTCGGTCAATTTACTAAGAGAAAGTTCCAAACTTCCATTTGCTAGGATTGCCTAACTTCTATGCATGCTCTAGGAGACAGGAAACTGGAAACTGCATCTCACTGCCATTGGTTGAAATGCCTGGTACAGGGCTTCTGGATATTTGGGTATGGTCCTCACAGAACCATGGCGATGCTGGTGTCAGCGCTGGCAATGGCCCTGTTTCCACCTCAAGAGTAGCCCTTCCTGACCCGCAGACTCACAGGTGGCAGTCAGAGACTCACTCAGCATGGGGACCTCAGTCCTGCTGGAAACACACACACCCCACTGCCTCCAGTCCTCCTCCAAAGGCAAACAAATAGGACTGTTCCTGAACCTACACCAGGCAGGGCACAGTCGCCCTGCGGGGTATGAAGCCTGCAGAGTGATCTCCCAGTATGTGGCACAAAACAAAACACACCTAGATCCCTAGGAAATAAAACAATCTAGGATTCACCCACCCCACCCAGGACCTGTTTACAAGGCATATCCCACTTCTTCTCTTAGCTCCCTTAGTAATCTCTTTCTAAGCAACCTCTTGTACACACTGTACCCAGTGCTGACTCGGGGGCCCACAGCTCTCAGCCACTGAAACTAAGATTAAAGACCACTGGTTGGTCCTGGCTCGCTTGCATCTGGGGATGGTGAGCAACCTGGGCTAGAAATTCAACCTTGCTCATGCTGAGCAACAAATAACTTCAGCAACTGCTAGGTGCAGAGACTTAAAACAAATAGAGCAGGAAAACAGAATTCCCTGAAAGTGTGAGGGAGCAGATACAGAAGGGTCTGGGGAAGCCAGACCAGGGGTCCAGCCCTGCAGAACCATGAGAGACTCCCTCAATGATTCTGAGCTCTCGGGGTGCTATTCTGCATTGATCTTAGAACACACACACACATACACACACACAATCTAGCAAATAACGTAATTAAAATACGTAATAAAACTTCCTGAATGCTGTTACGATTTAAAGCTGTCAAAACCAGAGACTTGATTTTCTCAGTCCAGGATTTCATCTTTCTCTGTAGTTATATTTTCATTGAAAGTATCTCTTAAGTTCATTTGTGAGCCACTTTTCCTCCCAAGTGTTTAATGTCCCTTAGCCTCTTCGCAGGCAAAAAAATCTTGGACCCATTTTGCAGATGTGCAAATATCTTAGACAGAAGGGTAGGGTGCTATTGTGCACCCAAGGCCTGCAGAGTGGCAGGAAAAGGTAGCTGACATCCCGGCAGCTCAGCCTTAAGCTGGGTGTTTCATCAAGCAAAATAATGACCTGAGGATGGTCTGTGGCTAACTCTCAAACTATTTTCACTAGAGAAAGGCAAAAAGTCAACTCTGTTTTTCTGGACTCTTATACAGCTGCAGCCAGAGAGTCCAGCTGTTTTGGTCACGGCCTCACATTCTTTCTAGTTGACAAGATTTACGGGGTGGTCTGAAGAAGCATGCTAAGTAATGTGGGATGAAACCACAGGGAGAACTCTCTGGCCCTAGCACAGCAGACTGGTTTCCACCAGGGACTGGACAACCAGTTCCCAAACTGCCTGTGGTGGCTATGGAGGCGCAATGCCCACATGAAACAAAAAGTCTTCTTCTCTTTCCTAACTCTTCAATGACATCACAGCCATGCTTGAGTCTGAGGATGTAAAGATGCTCAGGGATGCCTGGGGATCTTCACTATGCAAGCAGACACGGGGCAGGACTGCACATTCCCAGCGTAGCAGGGGGAGGGCAACTGGGACAAAACAAACGCATGGAACAGATCTGGCTACTGAGCTGCCACCATCCCCTGGATGTCTGTGAGGCTGGCAATCGCGATCACCAAAGCCATCTCAGAAAGACAGCAAATCAAAGATCACAAAGGCCAAGAAGCTGTATGTTCAGAGTAATGACTCTCCTTTGAGATGATGATGCTTAAAAACCCACAACAAAACAGCCAAGCTCCAAGTTGAGGGAGAGGTTTCAACCATGTCCACAGGACAATGGCCCAAAATCAGATGGAGCCAGAGAGCAAATTCTAACAGAACGGCCTTGTGCGGTGGGCAGCTGGACATCATACTTACAGTGAGTTGGGCCGAGCAGGTTTGACCACATCCAGGTCTAGGTCGCTGGAGTTCATGTTGGGCTGCAGGCTGCTACTGGAATTCAGAATGCTGTTTGGGTTCGATGATACAGATTCCAAACTGGAGTTGAGGATGCTGTTCCTTTGTTCCTCTGAGGGGAAAATGCCACAAGTCCCATATTAATACTATTATACAGGAACACTCTACTACTACATACAAAAATTTATAATTAATGGGATTGGATCGAGAATTCTGGTACCAAAGAAACTGTTAACAGGACATAAGAAAGTAAGAATTAGGGGCCAGCAATGTGACACAGTGGGTTAAGCTGCTCTCTGCAATGCCAGCAACTGTTTGAGTCTTGCCTACATTTCTTCCAATCCATCTCTCTGCTAATGCACCTAGCAAAGCAGTGGAACATGGCCCAAATGCTTGGGTCCCTTCCACCCACATAGGAGACCTGTATGGAGTTCAGGGCTCCTGGTTTCATCCTGGTCCAGAGGAAGATTTTTCTTTCTCTCCTCTCTCTGCAACTCTGGTTTTCAAATAACTAAATGTTTTTAAAAAGAGAAAGGTTAATAATTAAAAATGAAAGAGTCAATGGGCAACAGGTGACTTGAAACTTCAGAGCAAAAATCTCTCCTGGTCTGGACAAGAGATCTCCTCCACCACCTTGACTTTAATAAGAGCCAGCCCTTTCTCCAAGAGGGGTCCTACCATTGTTACCATCAATTGTGCCTTTGTTTGACCAGCAGGTGGTCAGAACCCACAGCTGCCTCCCTGGACCCCACACATTCAACCAGATCCCCTGGGCTTCCGTTAACACTGACCTGCTAGCACTCCTGCTAGTACTGTACTATTGGTCCAGGCCATGCTCCACTTCCGAACCACCTCCATGGAGAGTATCTACTGTTTGGCCATGAACTTCTTCATGACTCAGCCAGTCTGAAGTCCTGACCCCTTCCTAGATATATCTTCTGTGTTACCTATAGCTCTATATCTTTGACATTTAACTTCAGATTAATTCTTTGACAGATAGGTTTGTAATAAGCCACACCAAAGCCTGCATATAAAATAAAACTAATAATGCTTAGAAGCCAGCACCACGGCTCACTAGGCTAATCCCCTGCCTGCAGCACTGGCACCCTGGGTTCTAGTCCCAGTTGGGGTGCCGGATTCTGTTCTGGTTGTTCCTTTTCCAGTCCAGCTCTCTGCTGTGGCCTGGGAAGGCAGTGGAGGATGGCCCAAGTCTTTGGGCCCTGCACCCACATGAGAGACCAGGAGGAAGCACCAGCTCCTGGCTTTGGATCGGTGCACCATTTCGGGGATGAACCAATGGAAGGAAGACCTTTCTCACTGTCTCTCTCTCTGTCTAACTCTGCCTGTCAAAACAAAAACAAAAACAAAAAAAGAATGCTTGGAGAATATTGCCAAGCAAGGAAAGGTAACACCTGAGTTCTCTTCAAGACTCCAACCACAGCTGGCCGTGTGACCTCAGGCAACTTCCATGAGAACTTGGATTTTCGGTTAACAAGTCTA
Organism: Sylvilagus floridanus; assembly: GCA_949820135.1. Lineage (NCBI taxonomy): Eukaryota > Metazoa > Chordata > Mammalia > Lagomorpha > Leporidae > Sylvilagus > Sylvilagus floridanus. The sequence continues at coordinate 28,697,718 of OX463241.1, read as the reverse complement.
CAGAATGGAGAGAATGAGAACTGCCTTGAGCTGTCATGAGGACCAAGTGAGCTCATGTGCAGGAATGTGTTTTGTAAACTTCAGAATACTGCTCAGAGAACTTGCTGTTTCTTCCCATCTTTAAAAACTTGGAACCATGCATTGCGAAAAAGCATTTTAGAGGATGATTTAGCTAAATGACACAGGCACCATTGCTATTGCAAAATATCAAAGACGGAATATCATTCTTATCCCCCTCATTATAGATATACCCTATTGAAATCAGCGGACATCTCTGCCACTTAATTCACTTGTCAAGAAATTTCTTATCTTGGTTAATCCTCACTGGATCTTTTTGAAATGAGCCAGAAGTCTACTATATCCCAGAGAGGTCAGACTAGAATCACTAACATGGTAATTTAGAGGTCAACATCTAAACTCAAGTCTCTTTGAGCAATAAAAAAAGGATGATGTCATAAAAATACTTTCTCTTTTGTAGGCTTCATGTCTGTAAAAATAAGTTATGTTTATGAAATGATGTTAGAGTAATCTTCACATTAAATACATACGCATATATACCCAATACCTCCTAAATGTTTTGGTAAATTCTTAATGCCCTGGATAAAGCCCTATAGAAAAGATAAAACAAAACCCATGAGGTTATTCCAAGATTCTTGACCTCTAAGTAGATTCTGAAACATGTAGATTGTTAAGCGGATTTCTGCAATTTAGAACTATTCATATTTCAAAAACTTAAGTTTCTAACAGAAATGAAGGAGAAATCAAGAGAGTTACACTGAGCCAAGATATATGACCAGTAAACTGGAACTTGCCACCAGCAAGAAAAACAACTCCCAAGTTCTGTAATAAGGGAAACATGGAAAGAATGGATATGCCGATTTTTTTCTCCCCAGAACACTCACAGAGATTCTTGAAAGACTATGAGAAGCGCATGACCACCATATAGAGTAGGAAAGCTAGGATAACAGTTCTTGGAGCCGTAACTGTGCATGGTTTTAACTCTAGGATGAGAAGCTTGAGCGGCTAAGTTTACCTGATATAATTTTTAGAAAATAGACAAACATAACTAGAGACCCCACTTCTCTAGTGATTATATTCACTTATCCATGGTGGTGGTGGGGGGTCATGATTCTAAAAACTGAGAACAATATCTCTTTAAAAATATATTAATATTTCATTTTATAAAGATTAACAATCTAGAAAGTTATACACAAATAATACTTTAATGGTCAGGACATATTCTCCCTCCTTTCTCCCTTATTATTCATTAGGAAACCTTCCTGAATTTTCATTTATTCAGAGAATGTTTACTGAAAACCTACTGAGTACCAAACATAGTACCCGGATAGAGAGCAGACACTTTCACTAGCTCTTGCTACTTTATTTAGATATATACTAAAATATTTATTAATCTGCACATATTTATTCCTTTGTATGACGATACTTCCAAAAGGTTGCAGAAAATAGAAATGTTTCTTTTGGTGCAAAAACAGTGAAATTACTGCATAATTTTTTAGAATGCATTTCTATGAACTTTCTGAAGACCCCTTGTATGTCCACTCTTTGTAGTCAACTCCAGGCAACCTACTACCAGACGTTTGATAAAAGTTCAAAACCACAGCTGAAAACATTACATAACGATGCTTTGCTTTACAAAGTACCACAATCTGATGTTCATGAAATTTGATATTTTTATTTATATGACAGATAGAGTTAGACAGTGAGAGAGAGAGACAGAGAGAAAGGTCTTCCTTCCATTTGTTCACTCCCCAAATGGCTGCCACGGCCTGAGCTATGCTGATCCGAAGCCAGGAGCCAGGTCCTTTTGGTCTCCCATGCAGGTGCAGTGGCCCAAGCACTTGGGCCATCCTTCACTGCATTCCCAGGCCACAGCAGAGAGCTGGACTGTACGAGAAGCAACCGGGATTAGACCCCAGTGCCCATATGGGATGCCAGCACCACAGGTGGAGGACTAACCAAGTGAGCCATGGCGCTGGACCTCCATGAAATTTGATTTTAAAAACCACAGTGGGACAGAAGTTTTTAAGAACACATCTCCTATTGTACTTTATCCAGACTGAGTCTCTCTGTGAGCTAATGGAGGAACACTGCAACAAACAGAACAGAATATTTGTTTTGAATAAGCCCACTAGACACAGGGCGTGGGGAGGAAGAGGCAGACCCTGTGAACTAGAAAAGTCAGCAGAGTGAAACAAGCGTCTGCCCCCACAGTGAGCTTGGAGATTTCTAGCATGTCATCTACTGGATGGCATTAGAGGTCTCTTTTCTTTAAGAAATTATTTTTGAGATCCTAGTTTGAGATATATGGATTCTACTTGATATATATATATATATATATATATATATAATGTGTATGTATATATACATACAGATATAATTAGATACATGTATAGATATGTATCCATGTATCTATTTATTTGTCTGCCTATCTATCTATCTATCTATCTATCTATCTTCTTTCCCAGCAGCATGACCTACAACCTGGTAAAGTTAAACAACAAGAGAAGAAGATCAAAAGCAAAAGATCAGGGAAAGGAGTTGTCCATCCAAGAAGAAAACGAAAAACTTAGCATTAAGATTTCATAACTCTGCAATCACAATTGCCCAATATGTATTCTACGGGACAGACTCTTCACTGGTATGCTTTGATGGACCATATGACAAGGGAATCCAGAAACCTAGCATTCCCTGACCACAAGACTACTCAACTCTTTACAGCTAAGTCTCCTTATCTGTAGATGATCTGCGATCTCAGATAATGAGACAGGAACTTCCAGGTGGAAGAGCTATTCCGCAATGCTGACAATCCTGACTGGGGTTAAGGAGGAAGGTGAGGAATATTCCAGAGAAGGGGTGGAGAACAAAACCAATAGCAAACCAAATGGTTTAGTGGTTATGCCAACTACACTGAGACAAAATTCTGAAGAGAAAGACAGCAAAAAAAAAAAAAAAAAAAGGTAAGGAATGTCATTCAAAACAGGACTTTTTAGTTAGATGGGCAAATGAGTACCTGCTACTGAAACAAAATCATGAGACTAGGTAGCCTAGAAGACGTTCTTCCTCCTCTGTTAAATAAAAATTAATCAAGTCATTCAAATAACTTGACTCCCTTGAGTCACTGATGGTTCAGTCCAGTTCTGGCATCTACACCAGAAGGTATAGGAAGGGCAATGATGTCGCCAGAGGAAAGAAAATTACAGGCTGGTGGACTTCAAAAGAAAAACAACAACCAGCTGTGAGGCAAATCCATAAGACCACAGACAAGCACAGAAATGATAAAAGGACAAAGAATGCCACCACTCAGAAGCAGTCTTAAACTGGTGAAGTCGGTGAGAATGTTTGCCTTCCTCAAACGTGTCTGTCAACAAGTACCTTTATATTAGAGCAGCTAAGAGCCCAGAAATGAGGAAATGATAAAAATAAACCCCCAGACAACTGTAAACATGCACTGGATGCTTTCATGACCCTATGTCCTGCAGGACATGGACTTTGCCCTTATGGATACAGACTATTTGAGGATGGGGACATTTTGGCCATAGAGCCTCCCACATAGCATCCTGTGAGTTCAGCATTAGCCCTGCATTCCTGATGGCTAATCCACACATCATATGCACTAAACTCCACCAATGCTTGCAAGGTAAGAATAAATAAAATGGAATAATAAACAATCAAAGTCTGTGCTGCTGGAAGAGAAAGAGGTAGTTTTGTGCACCTGTTTTTTTTTTTTTTCCCAAGCGCTTCAGACAGGGACTAACAACATCCTTGAAACCAAATACTGTGACAGTGGGCAGCATTTTTTTTGTTTTTTGTACAAATCAGGAGCGGAAAAACATGAGTATGCAACCAAATCATTGCAACTAAAAAAGGAAAGCCAGAATAATTTTGGTGATATTGTACTTGTTCTGGGAGTTGCCATGGAAATCTGGGAGCTAAGCTACTTCACTTTCCGTATTTACCAAATGATTCCGACTCACTCTAATGGCAACCCCGTCACATAAGGGAGGCAGGATCTCTGTTTATCACAGGCCCCAGAGGCGAGGCCGGGAAAGCATATGCAGAGCCAAGCCAAATTCACACGTCTTGGCAGGCCTGAGCATGTCTGGCCCACTGAAGACACAAAACCGGAGGGGAAATAGGGAGCGCAGGTCTCCAGCGTCACTTGGGAGAAGGAGTCTGTCGGCACACAGGCTGGCAACCACCTGGCCGTGACGCTTAAGACTAGGGGTGGAAAAACAGAGGGCTGTTCTTCAGTGGTAACTCAGGATGCTGCACATAGCCAAAAGGAGGCCACGCTCTCTCTGCACGATCAAAGCAGGAGAGGAGGGAGTTACCAGACAGATGGACGTTTAGCAAAGGGAGAGCTTTAGACCAAAGAAATAAGAAGGTATAAGCAAAACACCCAGAGGCTTTCCGGGGCTGTGCATGGGAGAGAGGTGCACTTTCTCTCGCTTGTTAGAAGTTTTGCAATGAGGTCTGTAATGTATCATCCTGACAAGATAGGATAATAGCATGGCAGCTTAATGAATTTTGCAATAAAAAAAAAATCATGAGTGCACAGCAGTTTCTGAGTTTTCCATCTCTGGGAAACACCCAAGTGCATGAGAAGTTTGGAATCTGACTTTCTGGAGCAATTCCCCCGAGCGTGGCGTTGGCTCCTGATGATAGCAGCATGCCACGCCACCCCGAAACCTGAAGTGGTCTGACTGCATGCTGAGCTAGTCTCTCTCCTGATGAGACAAATAATCCTAAATAGCCGTTCAGCTAATAATATGTTTGGGCACACAAAAACAGTTTGGGTAAAAGTTTTCAAAAATAATCTTAAAAAGCATTTTGAGGGGTGGCACTGTGGCGTAGCAGGTAAAGCCGCCACCTGCGGTGCCGGCATCCCATATGGGCACTGGTTCAAGTCCCGGCTGCTCCACTTCCCATCCATCTCTCTGCTATGGCCTGAGAAAGCAGCAGAAGATGGCCCAAGTCCTTTGGCCCCTGCACCTGCGTGGGAGACCCAGAAGAAGCTCCTGGCTTCAGATCGGCGCAGCTCCAGTCATTGCAGCCAATTGGGGAGTGAACCAGCGGATGGAAGACCACTCTCTCCTTCCCTCTCTCCCCCTCTCTGCCTCTCCTCTCTGTGTAACTCTGACTTTCAAATAAATAAATCTTTTAAAAATAGCATTTTGAGCAACAATGGCTCAGTGGACTGATAAGTAGCAACCCACACGGCCAGTCTGCGGTTTTGATCAGAGTAAACGCGCTAACACTCTGGGCAGGTTGGTCCTCCGCAAAACCACCTCTAATTTTCATCCTGTGTGTACCGACTGATGGACGCTCTCCCCACAACACTCATAACAGCCCCTTTATTTGCAGAGGGAAAAAATGCCAATAAAACTGCATTTTACAGGAGATTGGAGAAGTCATTGTGGCTGCCCTGGGATGGAACTGATTCACAAGATTGGACATGAGGCACCTATGGGGAAGCCGGCCCTGCAACAGCACCATTTCAAAAAACCACACGGGAGCAGGGCGCTTTCAATAAGAGGCTAAACAAGGAGCTGATTGATGAGCTGAATGGACACTCACTACTCACATCACAGGCCTGCTGTCTGCCTGAGAACACACTTCTGAGTGCAGTTGCTGTCCCTCTAACTGTGGACTGCCTGGTGCCAGTGGGAGCCCCTACACACAGCACTCTCTCTATGGCTCATTACAAAGAAGGAAACTGTACGTTTACTTGTTGTTATCCCATGGCTCACTGTAACATGGGCTCAAGATAGTAAATGGAATGTACAAGTTGGGAGTTTTGTTTTTATTAAAAATAACTCAAGACTTCATAAATATGTATTTCTCTCCAATTGAGAAATTACAGAAAAATATACAAAGACACACAAATATCCCCTCTGAGCCACCCTCCAGCTACACTCATTCTGACACATCGATGTCAGAATTAGCTGTGCTGCTACCCATAGAGAAACAGATGTATTATATATGCCCGGATTCTTCCCTTGCAACAGAAGTAGCTCACATCATAACTGACACCGCATTATCTGCCGTCTGCACTTAGTGACAATGCCAGGGCCATGAGGTATTATTAGACTTTTGTCATTTAATGATCTGTAGAACTTTCTTGCCATGAGGTTCCCACAGTGTTTCTCTCTCTCTCTCTCTCTCTTTTTTTTTTTTAGTGGTTCTATCAACTGTGTGGTTTTCAGTCACACATAGAAACCACACATAATTAAGCCAAGAGCCACAACACCTTCAGCAGCCTGTGCGACAATAGGAATCTGCGTGGACAAACATGTCAGCTGCCAAAGCAAACAGGTGTGTCCAGAGCGCCCGGGATCTCCAGAGGCAACAGGAGAAGAGGCGCACGTCCCGGCCTGGTTCTGAAAGCTCAGGGAGGGCGTGATGGAAGCATCTGCTGAGTACAGTGCCCTGCTCTTTCTCCCCGAGGAAGACACACGGGAAGCACACAGGCTGCATTCGCCACCTGGGCCTGTCTGGGAGAGGGTCCAGGGTGCATTAACAGGACTCAAAGAATTAATCAGAGCCATAATCCCAGCAGCTAGTGAACATGATCCATGTGAAACCAACGCCAAGAACCCACGCCTGTCCCCACCCCACCAACACAGTGCCTCACGCCCAGGCTGCTGTTGTAGCTGCATTCAAGCATAAAACAGGCTCTCTCTGGGGCCATGGCAAACCTGCGGTTCCCTCACTATGGGCCTGTCCTTTGGAGCGGGCACGATTTCCTCGGTTAACTGTAAGGTAAAACGAAAGCCTGCTGATCATCATCGTAACCGTGGCTAACATTTATTAGGTGCTTGCTACGTTCCAGGCCCAGTGTCAAGGACTCTACATGCACCGGCTCACTTCATCACGGCCATGTGCTTCAAGGCAGCTGTTACCAGTGATTGATTTTACAGACGAGAACACGGAGGTTCAGGAAAGCAAAGTCACACACTTCAGGGCCCAGAGGCGGCGGGACGGAGACGGCCCTGAAACAACGTGGCTGACAGTGAGGCCACCACTTCCAACTAGCAAGCCACGCTGCAACACATCCTGACAAGGACTCACAGAGACGTCCTGGAAACAACAGATGGAAAACAATGCTGACTGGCCCACCTAGCTAAGCCAGCGGGGCTGCACCTTGGGCTGGTATGACGAGGCTGCTTTTAAAAACACAGTGCCTGAGCGCCAGGCAAGCCTTCCTGACTCAGAATGTGGTGGTGGTGGGGGGCAGGCTTGTGCATTTCACAAGCTCCCTACAGGCACATGGATGTACACGTCCAAGAACACTGTTCCAACAGCCCTGTGTCCACATTTTGATGTACAGACCAAGAACTCGGGATCAAAAAGCTAGAAAGGTCACTCTGAGACCTCTTGGGAAAAACCCAATGGGTCCAAGCCCTCGCTGGCAGTTTTCTCCAGTGCTGCTGGCTCTACCAGAGGTCCACAGCTCGTGTGTCAGCGCTGTTCACCTAGACATGCCAGTCCGCTCTCTGCTGCATGTGGAAACTTGGAGATTAAGCCGTAATCTCCTCCACTGCTGTTCGTCCGGCAGCACAGTTGAAAAACCTCGTTCCATCTGTTCAGAGATGATTGCAGACGAGAGAGCGCCTTCACCCTGGCGGTGAAAGCCACTGCTCTCTGCAGAGCTGGTGCTGGATCTGCAGGGGGCTGCCATGGGGCTACATCCTGCCAGTTTGTGTCATCAGGAGCCCCTTCAACAGGGTGCAACTGAAGCTGGGACAGATGGCTGCCATTGCTTCTGGAACTCAGTCTAGCCAGGGTTTCACTTCTGGGGCTCAGGAAATGCAGAGGCACCGCGCAGAGGTGGCATGGCACAGGGAAGGGAGGCCACCTGGGGACGAATGCCTCCTCTGCCATTTGCTACTTGTGTGACGGCTTCTTCTCGCTAGCTTCAACTTACCAGTCTATAAAATGCGAGACTCTAGCTCATGGAATTATTATCAGCTGTGGAGATGAGATAATAATGGGCTTAGCAGGCTGCTTGGCACATTCGTTAGGCTATAATTATTTTTATTTTTACTGCCTTTATTGAATGAGGTTCCATTTCTAGTCTGGCCTCAAGGTTCTGGATCAAAGGCAGCCAGCAGCCTCCCCAGCAGCCCTCCAACTCCCTGCAGTGTAAATCCCAGCTTAAGGGAAGGTCACACTTCAGGCTCAGAAGTGGAACTGGGGTCGGCGCTGTGGCACAGTTGGTTAATCCTCTACCTGTGGTGCCGGCATCCCATGTGGGAGCTGGTTTGAGTCCTGGCTGTTCCTCTTCTAATCCAGCTGTCTGCTGTGGCCTGGGAGGGCAGTGGAGGATGGCCCAAGTGCTTGGGCCCCTTCTCCCACGTGGAGACCAGGAAGAAGCACCTGACTCCTGGCTTTGGATTGGTGCAGCTCCGGCTGTTGCAGCCTTCTAAGGAGTGAACCAGCAGATGGAAGACCTCTCTGTCTCTCCCTCTCACTGTCTGTAACTCCACCTCTCAAACAAATAAATAAAATCTTTTCTTTTTTTTAAAAAAAGAAGTGGAACTGGAGACATCTTCCTTGTCAAAAAGGTTGTGTTTGTAGACCATGCCATAGTAGCCAACCCTCGAAGAACCACATATCTGGCACTCGCCCAACAACCAAAACAGGAACTCAGGATGTGGTTGGAGTAGCAAGGTAGCATGCAGGTAGCACGAGGGTACGAACCGCTGTGTGACCCTGAGAATCACGTGACATAAATCTCATTCCCCTACAACTGTACAATAGGGACAGAACTCATTGCATGGAATTTTAAAGATCAAAGGAACATGGCCAGCCTGAGAAACAAGTTGATCTGTTATGCAGTTGCGTCTATCTTAAACAAAGATAAACAAAATACTTCTGAGAGAAAATGTCTGCCAAGTCCAATTTTGGAAATCATCTTCAACCATCCCCCCCTCAGTTCTACAGACAAGAGCTACCCACTGCTAATCACAGACTCTCCCCTCGTGCTCCCTCTGTGAAGCACAGACCACCCTTTGGTCCTCTCAGCTAGACTGGGCCCTCTGCCCGTAATGTCATTCTCAAAATCCTCCATTCGACCAACAGTTTTGACCCACTACAAATAATGATATCTAGCCTCCTTCTCAAGAGTATTCACTGGTTTTTGGACAATCTGCATTTTTTCCCCTGATATTTTAAATTGTGCATTTCTCCATCATTCCCTTTGCTCTTCTCCAACAAGTTTTGATCTCAGAAGCTCATCTCATTTTATTCCTAGCCCTGCTGCTACCATGTTTCCTGCTGTAAAGAGCCAAGAACCTAAGAAGGCTTCCAGCACCTCATACTAGGAAGAGACCACTGACACCCTAAAGATCACTGAACTTCAGGTACACGGAAGGGGCCGCCAAAGAAGACTCCACTAATGCCCACAGATTGAGAGAGAACAGTGTGCAAGCTCCTGGATATACAACTTGTTCTAGAAATGAGACATACATCACGTACCATGCCAGATAGTTCCATGAGCCCCCAGCACAGGTGCAAAGACAGAGGAATGGGCCAATGGAACTCCCAAGCTGACACCTCTAGGAAGAGCGAGGCAAATGGTAAACTGATGCTAAGACTACTGGCAGACTGACCTTTAAAGGAGAGAAGAGGCTCCAACTCCTGCAGAGGTGAGGGAAGAACGTATGCTGTTGGCACACAACTGGGACCTTTGAAGGGACGCCCCCAGAGGAGCCACTCGGGAATCTGAAGGTCCACTGCATATCTCAGGTAGAGACTCAACTGAAGGCTGGCCAGTGGAATGCAGAGAACGTTAGCATCTCAGAAAGTAAAAAGAGGAGCTTAAGTAGACACAGAAGAGATCAGGGTAGGGGAGAGGTCTATGTGCCTGTGCAAGTGTCTCTATGTGTGTTTGACTATACGGGACACTCCTTGTAAAAGTAATCTACTCTGTGGCAAGAAAGGCAAAGTCGCATCAAACCTTGGCAGGTATCGCAATGAACCCAAAGTGCACAGCAAGAAATCAAAAGATCAACAGTGAGTGTCTACAGCAATCTAAATAGCCAAGTCACAACATAGGAACCCATTTCTAGTTGAGTACATTAAAACAAAACTTGAGCATTTTTATGTTGTGGATTATAGTGTAGAAAACTTTTACTATAATCATAATTAATAATAATATTTAAAGTACTAACAATAGTTAATTGTTTGGAAGATAGCCTACATAGATAAATATATATATATACTTTTATATTTATTATTCCAACTAAGTATTCATATACATATGTATACAAGGCATTTCAAAAAGCTCAGGGGAAAATGGAATTAAAAGATAAGGTTAGGGGCAGGCATGTCCCACATTGGAGGACTGGGGTTTGGTAATCTGTCTCTAGCTCCTGAATCCACCTTCCTGCCAGTGTAGACCCTGGGGAGGCGGTGGTGATGGCTCGAGTAATCGGGTTCCCTGACACCCCTGTGGGAGATCTGGCCCAGCCCCAGCTGTTTCAGGCACCTCATTAGTGAACCAGGAGATGGGTGCTCTCTTGCTGTCTCTCAAATAAATAAGTAATTTTTTAAAAGGTAACTGTATTTTGGTGCAAAAAAAATATTGAAAACTAAGTGTGGAAGAGCCTTCAAAAAGTTCATGGAAAACTGGTATTATGAAAAACACAATGCATGGATTTCAAAATTGTTTTGCACCAAAACATACTCCATTTCCCTTGAATTTTTTTGAGGTTCAAACATACACACACAACTTTTCCATTAAAATGTCTCTTCTCCAAGGAGCAGGGGAAGCTATCCATGCCCCCCACGCTCCGAGCATCTGACAAGTGGAGATCTCAGGCCTGTTTCCAGGAAGACTTGCCCAGCACATGAGGAAAGTGCTGCTCTCTTCCCGTCTCTCGCCCTTGGCCCACTGTCTGCAGACAGGAACGTTGCTGACTGTTCTGCAGCTGAGACAGGTCTGCTCTCACGCGTCCTCAACTTTCAGCCTCTGCCTCATGTGATAAAATCAATCTTGGCCAAAGATCTGATTGATTCTCTGCTCATCTCCATCTTCCTTCTTACATGCCCCGAAGTATACCTGCAGACCTGTCCCCGAACTGTTGCAGCCTCACCACAAACCCAGCACTAGGTAAGCCAAAGGGGGAAGGAGAGGCACTGTCTGGTCCGTCCCCATGTGCACCACACACAGCTTAGTAGAAAACACTAGTGTCCGTGGCTCTCCTGGAAACCAGAGGCGAACATCGCCCTGAAGTCCGATGCCTCACACACTGGGCAGATGTAGTTGAGGCCAGTCCTGCTGCAAATGTGCCTAGTGTCCTTGCAGAGGACCCGGTTATGTATCTGCCACCATGAGAGTGACCCCAGCACATGTCAACCAGCAACACAAGCTATTGTTGAACTCCATCCGGGTCTCCCATGTGAGTGGCAGAGGCCCAAGCACTCAGGCCATGATCTGCTGCCTTCCCAGGGGCTCTATGTAGGGAGCTGGATTGGGAGTGGAGCAGCCAGGACTCGAACCAGCGTCCATATGGGATGCTGGCAACGTGAGTGGTGACTTAATCCCCTGAGCCACATGCCAGCTCCAGGAATTTATCTTAAGCAATGCTCATGAGCTACAGTGATGATAACAGCAGCTTGACTATAAATAAAATAAACTAAAATCAAGATAACTGGAACAATTCAAATGATTCTAAATACACTGAGGTGCAGCTGTATTATGGGGTACCATGAAACCTTTAAATTCAGTGAGTTTTGGGGGTGAGAAACAATTGGTTTCAGGAGTCATGATAAGGAAGGTCAAAACTTCTGAAATACAATGGGATTAGAAAAACTTCTTTATGACAAAGAAAGATGCCAGTGCGATGTTGAGCAAAAGTAGACATTGCCCTGCTCTGCCTCTACAGGTTAGCAGGGACGGATGATGAAGACAACGCCACCTCGCCACCCAGCACTTAGTGAGCACTCAACTCGGCACCTGGCACCGGATGAAGTGTTATTTTATTTTACCTATGTATTGATTTATCTGAAAGGCAGAATGACAAAAAGAGAATGAAGGAGAGCAAGTGACAAAGAGATCTTTCATCTGTTGGTTCATTGCCCAAATGGCCACCAACAGCCAGGGGCAGGCCAGGGCAGATCCAGGAGACAGGAGCTCCATCTGTGTCTCCTATGTGGGTGATAGTGACTCAGGCACTTGAGCCATCCCCTGCAGTTCCCAGGCATATTAACAGGGAGCTGGACAGGAAGCAGAGCAGCCAGGACTCAAAGTGGCACGGTTATAAGGGATGCAGGCATCCCCAGCAGTGGCTGAACCACACCTGCCTGGGAGAAGTGGTTTAATCCTCACAACAGCCCGATGCGGTAGAAACCACTACCCCTTTGTCCAGAAGAGGAGGGAGGCCTGAGATGTGGCAGTACCTCCGGAGTCTCACACAGCAGAGACAGGGTGCGCACCCTGGCAACCTGGAGCTGGTGTGAGCTAACCGTTCCATCGCACCTCTCAGCAGGCACACACCTCGAGAGCAGGCATCACGCCGAGCTCCGGGAAGACACGCCCAGCTTCTCTGTCGCCGGTCCCGGCAGGCACCCTGTGAACGCTGGCTGTGTGAATGTACCAGCCTTGCAAACTGCACGCGATTCAACAATAACCACTAAAGACAGCAGCCACTCTCGGGTACGGAGCCATTTCATTTAATCTTCACAGCTCTCCAATGAAGTGAGCACTAAGATCCCTATTTTACAGATGAGCAAACTGAGGTTAAAGGCTGGAACCATGGCGGGGCTGGCACAAGAACACCTCTCCACTTATCTCTGGCACAGCTGGAGGCCTTGGTGGCTCCAGGACAGGACTTTTTACAGAAGCTAGAACAATACTCTATTTTAGGGCTCAGCACCTGGTCCCAGCCAAGAGCTCAGAAAGCCTGCGATGGAAGAAAGATGATAACACCTGCTGTGTGCAACAAGGAGGATCCTTCTCTGATGAACTGATTTCAAGCGCTGTTTGTTTTTTTTCTAAAATCTCAACTACGTCCCAGACCCGGTGAGAGGTGGTGTAGGAGAGCAACAAGCAGGTTGCAGCCTCGCAGAGGCACAGTCTAGGAAGCCGTGTGAGTCAGACTAAGGAGCCCTGAATTAGAAAACCGCAGAGAAGGGAGGAAATCAGGGCCCTGGGAGCTGCTAATAAAGGGGGAGCCAAAGGGGCGATGCTCGCACCGCGGGAGGAAGTGGCTCAGCTGTGCGCGCCCAGAAAGGGTGCAGGGAGAGTTTCCTCCTCTGCTTCCTGTCCTGGAAGGGTTGCTCTGCCATGGGGCGTGGGAGGGCACAATGACACACACACTCGTCAGGGACACCAAAGGCCAGCGGGACACAGAGAGAGGCCTGGGTGGGGTCGGGAGGAGGCTGGGGCTGTCCCTGCACACAACACTGGCCCTGAGCATGGGAACTTACGTTTCTCTGTCGCCTGCACGGCGTGGAAGAGCGTCAGAGGTCTCTCGCTGCAGGACGGGGGCTTCGCATCGCCGCTCTTCTTCCGCGACAGATGTAGCTGGGTGCCGGTGAGCGGCGCATCGGGCACAGTGTTGAAGATCTGCCAACAGAGGTTCACAAGAGGTTACACGCTTCTGCGAGAGCGCACAGGCCCGACCCTGCGCGGCAGACAGCGCGGTGGTATCTGAGACTGCGAGAAAAGATCGGAAAAGACCGCCGCCATCTGCCCGGGACTTCATCTGAAACACTGGTTCCCAGGAAGCGCCATGAAATAGCCTCTCCGGGAGCCCCTCGCAGAGCTCAGTAACTGCTCGCTTCTACTTCTCACCCCTTCTGCCCGGATTTCCGCTCATCTCCCTGCCGTTGCTCTCTCTGGGGGTCAGGTGGGGGTGAGGTGGGGTGGGGGGAATGGAAGGCGTCCAGGGTGCGAAATCCAAGCTGCTGTCTGTTGGGGGCACTGAAGATGGTTGCCATTGCTCAGAGCCAATAGATCAAAACCTTTTTACCTTTCTTTACTAACGGTTCTATGTCTCAGTTCATTTTTTTTTTTTTTAGTTTGCTTTTTCTTTTTTTCAAGATTTATTTGAAAGTCTGAATGAGAGAGAGAGAGAGAGATATCTAGCAATCTTCCATCCACTGGTTCACTCCTCAAATGGCCAAAGCCAGGAGCCAAGAGCTCATCCAGGTCTCCCATGTGAGTGCAGGGGTCCAAGCACTTGGGCCATCTTCAGCTGCTTTCCCAGGCCATTAGCGGGGAGCTGGATTGGAAGTGGAGCAGCCAGGACTGGAGCTGGTGCCCACACTGCAATGCTGGCACTGGGGATGCCGACTCCAATGTCCTGGTTCTTAGCAACCACTTCACAACGTTTCTAGACTGCAAAAACACGTATTTAAATCAAACTGCAAAAAAGAACTGCAGAACAGGGCTCAATTCGCCAACCCTCAAGTGTCCTCGGCCGCAGTTTCATTCTTGGTGCCACAGCTCTGAGCTGTCGGTGATTCTGAGCTTTCTGCTTGCTTGAAAGAGGTCAAGGGAAGGTCAATTGTTTTTAACCCTGGATGATAAAATCACGTATAGGCACTATAGTCAACCACCAAAATGTAGAAACATCTCAAGAAGAAAACAAAAAAATGAACATTTCCCAATTCTACTGGAGATAACTGCTGTTAGCATTTAGGTTTATTCCTTCATGAGCTTTTTCTTTGGGCTTTCATTTTTATTAAAGCCATGGTAAAATAATGAGAGAGAGAAGAAAATGATGGACAGAATTCCATGCAACTTTCATTTTTTTTACCTGCTGGTAAAGGTGCAGTAGAATTCAGTAATTCTAACCGCTGACACTTGCATGGAGCTACCCACGGCCACAGTGGCCAGCACTTATGCAGCCTACTAGGGTACGGCTACTGCATGTGCTCAATGTTTAGCTCGCTTGATTCTCAGCAACCCTGCACATCAGCTCACGTCCTCAGTGCTTCATAGAAGACCTGAGCCACACAGAGGTCACCTGGCCACAACCGTCATGACTGATGGTAAAATCCAGGCTTGGAAAACAAGAGTCACTCAATCAACACAATTCTTTAGAGCCTCTACTTTATACTAGGCACTGCAGGTCTAACAGTGAACAAGGCTAACAGGCTCCCTGTGGTTGGACAGTTTGCATTCCAGTAGCTATGGTTTACTGAGTGTTTACCACAAGAGGTACTGGGTTAAAGGCTTTGGATGAATTATCTCATTGATTGTCAGCACAGTGGTGGGTATTTGGCAGAGAGGTCAAACGCCACTCACGACATCCACATCCCCTTATCAGCATGCCTCACTCCAAGTTCTGGCTCTGCGTATAACTCCAGCTTCCTGCTAATGTGTATCCTTACAGTAGGCAAGGATGTCTCTTTCAACTAAAATGAAAATAAATTAAAAATTAATATTAAGTCACTGTGTACTTATGTCTCATGAGGGATCTGTCCTTAATGTGTTATCCAATGTGAAATAATGCTATTACTAGTACTGAAACAGTATTTTTACACTTTGTGTTTCTGTGTGGGTGCAAACTGATGAAATCTTTACATAGTATATACTGAATTGATCTTCTGTATATAAAGATAATTGCAAATGATTAAAAAATCTTGGTGTTAAATTGGAAATTGCATAGATAATTAATGAATTCTTTAAAAAAAAATCATGTAGGATCTCTGTCCTTAATGTGCTGTACATTGTGAATTAATACTATAACTAGTACTCCAACAGAATTTTTCACTTTGTGTTGCTATGTGAGGGCAAACTGTTGAAATCTTTACGTAATATGTACTAAACTGATCTTCTGTGTATAAAGAGAATTGAAAATGAATCTTGATGTGAATGGAAGGGGAGAGGGAGGGGGAAAGGGGAGGGTAGCGGGAGGGAGGGAAGTTGTGTGGGGGGAGCCATTGTAATCCATAAGCTGTACTTTGGAAATTTATATTCTTTAAATAAAAGCTATATATATATATATATATATATATATATATATATATGTAAAACCAGCATTTGGATATCAGTAAAAAAAAAAAAGACACTTTTACATAGTTGAAATTATATTTGTTTTGTATTTTTTATCTGACAATTTCAACAAATATTAGCATTTTTCCCTTTATTAAAAAGATCCCCAAGGGGCCAGCACTATGGCTCACTTGGTTAATCCTCCACCTGTGGCACCAGCATCCCACATGGGCGCCAGGTTCTAGTCCCAGTTGCTCCCCTTCCAGTCCAGCTCTCTGCTGTGGCCCCAGAGGAAGATGGCCCAAGTGCTTGGGCCCCTGCACCCACATAGGAGACCAGGAAGAAGCACCTGGTTCCTGACTTCGGATTGGTGCAGCGACGGCTGTAGCGGCCACTTGGGGAGTGAACCAATGGAAGGAAGACCTTTCTGTCTCTCTCTCTCTATCTATCTATAACTCTACCTGTCAAATAAATTTTTAAAAAAAGAAAGATTCCCCAAACATGATTCTTAATGGTTGCACACCCCCTCACTAGACTGAGGTATCATAATTTACCAGTTCCTTCTTGATCATCTCTGTCATTGGAATTAGCCTCCCTTTGGATTTTCTCTTCCCATACAGTCATGAGTAGTAAGAGGACAGCGGTAGCCATTTCTTCCCTTCCACCTATGGGTAACCCCAGGACACCTCAGAATCTTTCTCATGGTCCTGTCTCCTTTGTGCATTTAAAAGCAAAACTCAAAAGCTGACACATAGGAAGCAAAGTTTTAAGAATTATAAGAGTTTCAGCCGAAACAGCTGCTCTCCACGAACTGGCGGGTCCTCGGGCTGTGGTGATGCCAGCCAGCTGGTGCAGTCAGTCTCACTCCCAAACACAGCTGTCTGAAAGCAGCATTATCATTTTTTCCCTGGGAGACTAAAAATCTTCAGCAAGATAAATGGAATCTCTATGCATAGCTGAGTTCAACCAGGGCGAGGGGGTGAAAAGAGAAGGAGACTTAAAATAAAAGCAGCAAAATGCTCATGACTTCTAGAGCAGGGGGAACCCTACTAGCTTACCAGAATCTCTAGACTCTTTGAGTCTCTAACATCGGGAAGAAAACAGAAAGAGCTTGGGTCATTGAGCCCAGTGGGGCTCTCAGAGGCTTTCTTCCCCCTTTACATTCTTCCCTCAATAATGCTCACCCATGGCTGCGCCTAGGGTGATAATCCAACTATGCACCAGCATTAATGACATTTGGAGAATTTTAAAAATTGTATTTAAGAGGCAGAAAGCAGAGAGACAGGGAGAGCGCCCATCTGCACTCTCACTTCCCAAATGCCCACCATGCCCAAGGCTGGGCTGCAGCAGAAGCCAGCAGCTGTGAATGGCGGTACAGGTCTCCCATGTGGATAGCAGGGACCCAACCACTTGGGCCATCCCTGCTGCCTCCCCGGGCCTGCATCAGCAGGAATGTGGAATCAAGGAGCCAAAGCTGTGAATGAAACCCAAGTACTGCAATGTGGGGAACGCAGGCATCTTAACTGCTAGGCTCAACGCCTACCCCATGCTTTACATATTAATTCACCTGTCAATAGAAACATGAGCATTTGCTCTTCCCTAAGGACTGCTGCAAATGCTGGAGAAACAGACAACTGAGTCATGAGGAAGAATCATGGGCTTCAACCGATATGTGAAAAACTGCTTTTGTATGTATTTGTATGTAGCAGGGCAAGAATTTCACTCTACTCCTTGGCTGTTTATTCTAAACAGTTATTTGGATAGAACAGAACAAGACCTAGGAGTAGATTTTCCCCATGGGCGAGTGCTAACATCCCTAGGCCAGTTCTTTGGTCGCAGCGTGAGCCAGCTCTGTAGGGCTTTCCTTGGGATCAGGAGCATCTAAGCATCACAGCATCACTGTGCATCTAAGCTGCCAGGTATGGGACTGATGTGATGATAATGTGGCGTGGTTTTCCAAGGTGTGAGCACACCTTTGTAAATTACACCACGTCAGGGCAGAGGCCTGGAAAACCACTGCCCAAACTCTCATTCATTTAGCCCTGAGACTTGAACACATGCAAGCTGATTGGCCAGGCCCAGGGTTTGTCTCTGTGTTAAAAGTTCAAGTTGGGGTGCTGAAGAGAGTAAATTGTTCTCGGTTTTGGTGGTAATGCCAATCCTGTGTCATTGGAAGGGATTATTTCAAGACAATCCGAAGACGTTTCCCCAGGGTGTCAGGGAAGGGATTTCTGCATGAACAGCCCTGCTGAGCAGGAGAGGCCTCAGCTCCAGGAACCCAGAAGCCTAGAATCAACAGGGCTCCATCGTGCGGCTCCAACAGGCTCCTCATTTCACAGGGATTTTCCAAGTAACGCAAAAGGGGCCGATGTGTGCTGTGCCCCACATGTCCTGTTAACACTGCACAAACTTAAAATCAATTCCCATTCAGCGGGGAATGCCTTACAGATAAAAGTGAAGAAGACTGTAAGCCTTTGGAAGCTACTAGGGAATAAAACTGTAAAATAAAATATCACTCTGGGAACCCTTCCAAGTAGCCCCAGTTTCAAGCTTCCTGTAAGTCGAATTAGCAGCCCCAGCAACGGCAAGCTGCTGCTTCCCCATCAGTGACGGGGGACAGTGGTCAGGGCAGCTTGGCCTCTGCAGCCTAACAGATGCAGGCCATCCTGGGGTTCCTGGTTACTCAGCAGGCACCACCTACAGCTACGTTGACTTCACCATCACAGACATCCACCTCATTTCCATATCGCCACATAAACCACTGGAAAGGAGTTTAAAGTTATTATATGGGTAGAAAGAAAACAGGCTTTGGAACTAGACAGACTGGGTTCAAATCCTAGCTTTGTCACCTACAAGATGTGGGATCTTGAGTAAAGTTTTTTTTTTTTTTTTTTTTACAGGCAGAGTGGACAGTGAGAGAGAGAGACAAAGAGAAAGGTCTTCCTTTGCCGTTGGTTCACCCTCCAATGGCCGCCGCGGTCGGCGCGCTGCGGCCGGCGCACCGCGCTCATCCGATGGCAGGAGCCAGGAGCCAGGTGCTTTTCCTGGTCTCCCCATGGGGTGCAGGGCCCAAGCACCTGGGCCATCCTCCACTGCACTCCTGGGCCACAGCAGAGGGCTGGCCTGGAAGAGGGGCAACCGGGACAGAATCCGGTGCCCCGACCGGGACTAGAACCCGGTGTGCCGGCGCCGCAAGGCGGAGGATTAGCCTGTTGAGCCACGGCCGGCCATGAGTAAAGTTTTTAGTTCCTGTAAACCTGTTTTGTGAATGTGAACCTAATAACTGCCTTACAGAACTACTGAAAAGACCACACAGATAAAATGCTTAGTGCAGTATCTGGCAAAGAGCAGGCAGGAAGTGACAGAGGTGGTGGGTGATGAATGACAGTGAAAATCAAAATGTGTTTGGAACTTACTGCGCTACGTTATAGTCATGGATTAGTTCACACATGCTAACCCTGTAAGGGAGACACTATTATTCTGGGCATCTTGTACATGGGGAAACTGATACTCACTGAGATGAGCTCATTTATCCAAGGTCACACAGAGAAGCAAGACCGCTGAACTTGGACCTCGACAGCTTGACTGTCTGGGTTGTAACCATGGTGGCTCTCTACTACAGCTATCATTGACAGAGGACCAAGTGGAAAGTTTTAGAGTCTGGAGACCAGATCTCAGTCATTCAGTAGCTTTGTGACCTTGAGCGAGGTACGTAACTGTCTGACCTTCAGAAGCTTCATCTGTCTACAGCCCCAAGTGGTGAGGACTGAAGCACCTAACACAGTGTGGCATTCTGTGTTCAGAAGACACTATTGTGCTCAATAAAAAAAAGGTGACACACACAAGTATAGGAAGGGAAATAAATGGAGACCCAACAAGGCACTATTCGCAGTTGAGACAAGAGGATTTAATTTATAAGGGTAAATTTAATTATAGCCCTCTGCACAACATCAACTTGAACTGCTCGGAGCAATGTCAGACAGAGCCTGCTGTTCTCCTCCCCTATGTCGTCTACAACACTCGAGTTTCAACAGCGCCCTTCTGGTCCCCCTGGCCTGTCTTAAACCTGGAGAGCACTGACACTTCCGGAATCTGTTCTTATCCATGTCACATACACATTTTTACACCTTTTCCAATCCCATCTGTCACACGCTCCTGCAATGTGGAAGGATTAGGAGTCTCCCTATAATGTCTGCAGGGTACTCTTTATTATGTGCTGTGATGTTTATGAGAGGAAAATTAGGTCACGATGAAGAGCTCTTGGTCTGTAACTGCAAGGCAGCTCGGAGACAATAAATCAACAGCAGAGGCCTGGGGATTACAACGCAAAAAAGACAGGGCTCCCGCAGAAAACAGAGGGAGCACTTTCCTGACACATGAACGCATCAGGGGTCCACGGAACATGGAGCTGGACTGCTGCATTGGAGCAGCATGTGCATTGGAGGGGGCAGCCTGCAGCTCCTGAGCCGGGAACACACACGGCTCATCCGTCCTCAGAGCAGGCCGTGGGCCAGGCGACTGCTTAGGACGGGAGGACCCACGCACCCAGCACCTTTCAGCTGGAGAACCAGGCAAGCCGTAGCAGGGATCGCTGCGTGGCTGCCAAGATGACGGGGTCTGTAGCTGCCGCGAGGTTGTTTAAGGATAGCTGGAAATTCTCTGTCCTGTTGACAGGATAGCATTTGGGCAGAGGAAACTACAATTTGGAGAGTTGTTTGGGGAATTTTATTAAAAATCTCTCAAAAGGATCCAATTACACCTAGTATTTCAGTGTATATATAGCAGGCCTGTGTGATCCATGGGAGGCTGCGATTTTCTCTATCTCCAGAAGATTCTATCTCCTGCTATCTTTGCTGACATAGCAACAGAATAAAATGCCATAAATAAAAAAAAAAAAACTTCACTCTTCATTTGAGTTACATTAAAGGAGTTTCATGATTTATGTAATTTCTGGTTTACAAGGGGGCTTACTGGAGGCCATTTAGGTGTCCAGACTCACAAACTTACTGTATTAATCAATGAAGACTATCTTACCTGGCACTTGCTACTAACAAGTGAAAGGAAAAAAAAAATCTTTAATGCAAGCATTCAAACTCAACACACAAGTAAAGCCAGCTTGCTTCAAAACCAGTAAGCACAGAAGCCAAAAGGGAACATACAGAAATCTAGGGAAGGAAAGAAAGGTTAAAAAAAATCAATGAAAAAAACTACAAAAGCCATGAGCACTAGACAAGATTAGTTTCCTGAGGAGCCATAAGTACAAGGGACAATCTTAATGTAGAAAAGCTTGTAGACATTAATGATTATTAATTTCTTATAACAACTGTTTGAAATGGCAAGGAAAAGAAATGCAGTTGCCGAACATCTATCAGTTTCTAAATCCACTGTCTTTTGTTGCTTAACGTGCCTTTTGTGCACAAAGCCCAATATGGGGCAATGGATTTCAATGCCACTAACGCTTCGGAAAAGCAGTTTGGTAGAGCCACATGTACGTAAATCAAGCTAAGTGCACTGAAACTCATGACCAGTTGATTGGGAAGGCAATGTTGCTTAGGACTTGGTGCTCAAACTAGGTGTTCAATAGGGCCATCCATGGGGCCAGTGCTATGGCGCAGCAAGTTAAAGCCCTGGCCTGAAATGCCAGCATCCCATTTGGGTGCTGGTTCTTGTCCTGGCTGTTCCTCTTCTGATCCAGCTCTCTGCTATGGCCTGGGGAAGCAGTAGAAGATGGCCCAAGTGCTTGGGCCCCTGCACTCATGTGGAAGACTCGGAGAAAGCTTTGGGCTCCTGGCTTTGGATCAGCTCAGCTTCAGCTGTTGTGACCATCTGGGGAGTGAACCAGCAGATGGAAGACCTCTCTCTGTCTCTGTTTCTCTCTGTATCTCTGTCTTTCAAATAAATAATAAATCTTTAAAAATAAATAAATAAGGCCATCCAGGGTTGGTAGCTCTTCTCTTGACACACTAGATTAAAAGTTAACATACATTAAGAAGGGACAGTGAGCTCTGTGGATTTCTGAGAATTAACAGCTCAAAGATCAACACTCCCCCCTCTTTCAAAACTAATTAGTAGGCTGGGAAAGGAATCACTATAACTTAGTTTGTCAAACATTGACAGTCATTAATGTTGACAAAAGTACATGATGCCTGGGTACATGTGCACATGTATGTCCCACTTTGCATGTACTGGTATCTTTTCTAGTGATACGGCCAAAAGAAGTATCATGGATTGTTACAGAACAATCAAGTCCAATCCTATTAAGTGTCCAGACTTAACAGTGAGGTGTAACATACACACAATTAGCCTGAAATTTCATGTTTAACCAAAAGTATGAAAAGGCAGCAGGCTGTTTTCTTAATATGGTTCTTTCTAGACTTCAAATTTTTAAAGCCACTGTTAAGCAACCCTTTACGCAAATAATACGAAAATCTTATTAAGAAATACAGGAATTTGTGGGCTTTGAGATATGATAGAAAAAGACAGCATTATATATTTTCTTTTGTTTTAAAATTTCAGTTAGAAGCATACTAGCATTGGTTACTTCCATCATACTTCCCCAAGTATTTTCTTGCTTGATGTTTCTTTTTTTAATATTTATTTTATTTACTTGGAAGGTAGAATTACAGAGAGAGAGAGAGAGAAAGAGAGAGGATGAGAGAGATTTTTTTCCACCTGCTGATTCACTCCGCAGAGGCTGAAACATCCAGGGCTGAGCCAGGCCGAAGCTGGGAGTCAGGAGTTTCTTCCAGATCTCCCACATGGGCACTTGGGCCATGCTCTGCTGCTTTCCCAGGTGCATTAGTAAGTAGCTGGATCTGAAGTGAAGCACCCAGGACTCAAACCGGCGTCCATATGGGATGCTGGCATTGCAGGTGGTGGCTTAACTTTCTATGTCACAA